>JAVJIF010020116.1:0-91129 GCA_038442645.1 Agave tequilana | reverse complement strand
GAGCAATAGTTTGATCTGCATCTGGTACATGTAGTGCCCTTTGTATATACTTTTGTTGATTTCATTGAGGAGCGACAACAATGGTTCCAATAGCTTGAAAATCATCGATATGAACATCCTCGTAATTTAACTTAGGTCCCTTTATGTCCTCTTCTTATACACATGGTATGTTTTCTTCTCCAACCTGATATTTCACTTCATCCTGAGAAGTGTATGGAAGGTTAGCAGATATCCCATCGGCTGAAAGTTTTTGAAAAGATTCACTATCAATTATATATCGTTATAGTATGCATTATTGTGCTTCAACCAATCTACTGCTTGTCGAAAACAAACTCACATTGAACTCGAAACTCTTTATTTGCATATTCATTTGCATGTGACCTTGATCTGTTAATAATCAATACTGCAGACAAATCTGTCAGATTGTACGGTAATACCCCGACTATGAAGTTAATGTCTTGTGCAAAGTTGATCACATTGCCTTTAACACGATAGGCAAACATAATTGGATGGATTCTAGCAATGAGTATTTTCTCTAAATCAGTCAGGCGTGATAACTTAATTGGTATTGCGCTAGGATCCATGAAGTTTTCAGCATTGAACTTCGATAAATATTTTGAATCTCTGTCTTTCAAGTGCTGCATATTCCTACAGATAAGCTAATGTTAGGAAATGATATATTATATTTTAGACAAATTTTCCAAACAAGTTCTTGACAAAACTTTTAAAAACACTGTGCATTAAAAAGTGCACATTTCTTTCTATGCCTATCACGTGTAGCGCTTTGACTCAAAGCCTTTCTTGCTTGCTCGACAGTTCTCTGCTTGTTGGTTTGTCCTGCACGTCTATTCTTTCGGCTTAGAGTATTTTTTTGCTCGACATTCTCTGCTCGCTGGTTTGTCTTGCACGTCTATTCCTTCAGCTTAGAGTATTTTCTTTATGCTCGGTAGTTCTCTGCTTGCTGGTTTGTCATGCATGTTTATTCTTTTGACTTGAATATTTCCTTTTGCTCTTCAGACTTTTGTTGAGTGTTTTGCTATGCACGACTATTTCTTCGATGAATTGTATTAATGGCTTTCAATGCGACACTCTGATCATGTGTTTGTAATGAAGGTACTATCCTGCGGCATGCAATATCAATAACTTGCTTGGTTATTCTCTGCTCACGTATCTGCAATGCACGTGTAGTCATGCGGCTTGCAGTATTAATGGTCTGCTTATCGATCCTCTATTCATATGTCTGCAATGAACGTTCTATCTTGCGGCGTGCGATATCAATGGCCTGTGTAGCCACCCGCTTTTCATGTTTTCTCATTTTGAAGCCATGCAAAGATCCGAATTCATGCCCTGACATATTTGAAATTGTGAATTAAGTGATGATAGATCTTGACGTCGAGAACGAGCATCCGATACCCAGTTGGTCTTTCAATTGGCACTACTAAAGAAGATAAAGAAGTATGTAGAAAACCATGTGAAGACCTGAATCTCATGTCTCGCATACTTGAAATTATGCTTTAAGTAATGAGAGATCTTGATTTTGGGAATGAGCAATCTGATACACAGTTGGCCTTTCAATTGTCACCACTAAATAAAATACGATTTGCTCGTATGAGAGCTACAATGGCACTCGGAGAGTGCTGCAGTGATGAGCCGCTCACAACAGCATTGAGGAGTGATTTGATGAATACTCATATTTCGAATCAGGTAGTCCCTCAGATCGTTGCAGGGGTATCTGAAGAACTAGCTTCCAACCTATGGGGATAAGGGCTTCTCAGTTCAGTGCTGATTTTGACCACTTGGGGCTGGACGCCGACCTCACATTTCTAAATTAAAACACGAAGTTCGTGTTTTGGCACAATCTGCTTTTGAACACAAGCCTCGCGTTTCTGCATTAAGACGCGGAGGTCGCGTTCTAGCGCGGCCTTAAGTTGAACGCAGGTTTAACAGTTTTGAAAAGAAACGCGAACTTTGCGTTTTGGTGCAGTCAATAGCTGAATGCGAACTTCGTCTATTAGCGCAATGACACGCAGCTCATGAACAAATCGCATTTTAGCACAGAAACGTGAGTCTACGTCTGAGCTTTGCATTTAGTGCCAACAACACTGTCTTCATCTTTAATTGCTTCTGCTTGCTGACGACAAACTCAATGTCTTCGTTGACGATCAACATTGCGATTGGTTCTCAGAGGTTGTTGTGAACTCCTTGGAAACTGAATCTGTAGAGCCTCGAGAGGAGTTTGGCGACGAGATTGTTCTTCGCCACGGTATTGGCCTTGAGTCATGTCACGAGTCTCTTGAGAAACGTTATCGCAAGCCATGTTGGGAGACTGTCAGAGCCTCAGGCGAGGTTAAGCCACTTGCTTTGTCAAAAACGTCCCGAAGAGACTTAAGAGCGAGTCTCTGAAGAGACTTTGCGGTATTGCCGCGTTGATTTGGAGCTAATAGAGCCCGAGGAGAGAAGCTTTTCAAACTTCTCTTGATCGAACTCGACGACGAGCGATTCGACCGTCGATCCGAGAAGTTTGAGGTTGGCTTGCGCTCCGGCCTTCTCATCGGTAAAGAAAGTGTTCCCCAATGGAGTTGCCATCTCCTGTTTGGTCGAAAAATTCAAAGTAAATTTCTTTGAATGAATGAAAATTACAACAGATTAAATCTGATTACAGAAGAGGGGAGAGTTTTGAGTGGATCCTCCTTTTGTTTAGTATCGGGTTCTTGATGTAGCGATGGAGAGTGAATCTTGTTCTCCGTTGACGGACCGAATCGGAAGCTTGTTTCTGAATCTTCTTCTTGTTTTCGTTTGAAACATACTGATAAAGTATAGAACTTTAATCAGTAGCTAACAATCTCAAAGAGATTAAAACTCTATTTGAACTCAACAAATTTTAGAGTTTTCTCTTCCAATAGGATCTCTTCTCAGACTGAAGTCTTGAGGCTTTTCAAAAGCCAAGAGTTTTTAATCAAGCCAAAAGCCCCCCAAAAAAATCGACTAGCTTTCATAGCTATTTATAGGGGTTTTTGGGGTGTAACTGACCCCTTAAATCTCTCTATAATAGGAATTAATTCCCCATTATGTGAAGAAACGTGAGTGTTAATTGACCCAATTGGTGGCTGTCAGTTACAACAAAAACGCAGACTTCGCTCCGACACAGAGTTCACATGCATGCATCTGTGTTGAAACGTAGAGCACGTTTAAGTTTGAACACGAAGTTACTCAGACTTGTGTTTGTGTTGAAACGCAACTCTGAGGTCCGCGTATTGAAGCGATCATCTTGTTTAGCACAGAACACGACCTTCACGTTGCATTGTTGATGAAGCACGATACTCGTGTTTGTATAGAAACGCGATCCTCGCGTTAGAATGATGCCTGTGTTTGACACATTGTCTTCAGTAATTTTTAGACAGCCTACACACTCACATACTCCTTTGTAATTGAAGATTTATCTCAACTAAGTATGTAAAGGAATAGTAATATGTGGGATTATAAAGTAAATTAACAATACATTCTCACCATGAATGCAAAAAAAGAAAAAAAAAATAAATAAATTAGTCAAGTTACTAAAACTCTAAGAGGAAAAACAGGGAAACAACCATTTGGAGAAAGTTTGAAAATAGTATGATAAGGTGAAGATTAAAAACTTGACCATCATAATGAAATAACAAAAGGAAAAGTAGAATAAGTTTATTAATAAAAAGCAGCTAAGTTATTAGAAAAAATATTCCATTATGATTGAAAAAAAGAAAAAAAGGAAACAGACATTTGTTAAAGTTTGAAGGATATATGAGAAGGCATAACTTAAAAAATTGCCCATCATAATGCAAAGCAAAAAACATAATAGATTTCATCGAAAAAAGCAAAAAAAGTTGAGAAAAAACATTGCATCATGAATGAAAAAATATGCACTTGGAGAAAGTACACCTCTTCCATTTTCAAAATGGGTCAATGTCCTTCTAAAAACAACATCAAAAACTCCGCAAGAAAAGAGAAGTTATAATAGGTTAAATAATTTTGCAGTTGTAGATGAATATAAAGAACTAGCACCAAATAGATTCAAAACAAAAATGAAAAAAAAGTCAATTTTGTTTGAGAAAATACCTTAAAATTCAAATGTCCTTCTGTTTCTCCTCCCACTTTTTTTTTCTCTCTTCTTCTTTTCATTTAGGGCCTGTTTGGTTAAGGGTAGAAGTGAAGAAGTGAAGAAGTGAGGAAGTGGTAATAGTTCCCTTTGGAACTTGGGAATTGGTTAGTAAGTTTTCCGGTGTTGTTGGGAAGTGTGGTTTAGAAAATGTTTTGTCTTTTCTAGTGTTTGGATGGTAATGTGAAAGTAGAAGTGGAATAGTTGACCACAAAGTTGACCGTAAAATATTATAAAATAAAAACTAATTAAGAAAATAAAAAATGGACTATAATTAGAATGCAAGTGAGAATTACATGATCAAAAAATTAACTGTTTTGTACTACAACTTATTAAAATGAGATTTTCATGACCACAAAATTAACTGTAGCACTCTGGAAGTGAGGAAATTGTTGTGTAAAAGAAAAAAAAGAAAAGAAAAAGGGTTTTTTTATTTTCCTTTTCCGACATTTGAATAGATAAGAAAGTGAGCAATTATACTTCCCCATTTTCTTACTTCCGCTCACTTCCTTGCAACCAAACACACTAATTGCATGCACGCATTATTTCTTCTCTCTTTTCTTGACAGCTTCAGTTTCACTGGAAAAGGGCAAGTCAAGGACTGCTTCATGATTACCTTACATAGGTAATATAAACAGATAAGAAATAAGATATGAATGAATATTTGAATTTGTAAGCAGAGACCGTGGGCGAGGCAACTGTTAGGCTCGAGGAATTTACATTAATAATAGAGAATAAAAATAACAGAGAGAGAGGATGAGTCGGAAGTTAAAAAAGCCTCTTGTACTCGGTAGCAGATTCTTTGTTGTTTTGGATTCAAGGAATTAGGTGGAAGTGAGGAAGGGGAAGTGTCTTTTCTTATTTCCGCTATTCATCTAAATACCGAAAAAGGAAAATAGAAAAAGTTCTTTTCCTTTTATTTTCTCTCTTTTACATAACCATTTCCTCACTTCCAAAGTGCTACAGTTAATTTGTGGTCATGTAAATCTCATTTGTAATAAGTTGTAGTACAAAACAGTTAATTTTTGCTCATGTAAATCTCACTTGCATTCTAATACAGTCTAATTTTTATTTTTCTTAATTAATTTTTATTTTAATATTTATTTTGCGGTCAACTTTGAGGTCAACTTTTCCACTTTCACTTCCATATTACCATCCAAACACCGGAAAAGACATAACATTTTTCAAATCACACTTCCTAACAATATCCAAACACCGGAAAACTTACTAAACAATTCCCAAGTTCCAAAGGGAACTATTACCACTTCCTCACTTCTTCACTTCCTCACTTCCACCCTTACCAAAAGGGCCCTTTGGTGAAGTTCGGTTGTAAGCAGTCATATGAGAGATTCACTTGAGGATGCATTAAATTTTTTCCTGAAATGCTTATGAAAAGACGATGAAACTAGTAGACAGGAATCAATAACTTATCATCAGATTTAGAAAATATGCAATTTTTTCAAAACAGTCAAAACTCGTAGGGAGATTTTCTCCTGTTAATCATATAGAAATTTTATCCGTTCGTCTGTCCTCATCCGTGTAAGAAAGAGAGTAGCATTAATTTTCTTTTTTTTTTTTCCTCTTTCAGTTTTTCCCTCCTTCCTCTCTCTCTCTTTCTCCTCACCGATCAGTAATATAATATTTATAAAAATAACTGATTGAGGTTTTCTTTTATGACCCATATAAAAATTTTTCAGTTCGTCTGTTCGTTTTGATCAATTTTCCATCTATAAGGACAAAATGTTAGTCAAAACTGACAAAAAAAAAAAAAAAAAAAAAAATTTCCCATGAGTGACTTCTATACGAAATTTGTTCCTCCATCTGTCATCCTAGAGCGCCTCGCCTTCTCCTTGGCCTAGCTCATTTTCCGTCATGCTCAAGCACCGCCGCCTCCCTCCGCTCTCCCATCCCTCTCCCCACTTCCGCCTCCTCCCCCTTCCTCCTTTCCCCTCTCCGTTCTCTCTCTCTCTCTCTCTCTCTCTCTCTCTCTCACGCTCTCTCCCTCCTCCCCTCTCCGCCCTCTCACCGTCGTCGTTCCTTCGCCGATGGCTGGGATTGGTCATTTCTCACCGTATATAGCGTATACTAGTTTAGTGTAGAAAAGATATTTAATTGTCATGTGAATTATCTATCGTGCTATGTTGAAACAATATACTGTTCTAGTTTTCGGAGCTCTGTAATTTTTAAAGAAGAAAAAAAAAGGGGAAAGCGATTAATGGCTATTTTGGAAGCATGGTTCTTTTGAATGATTCCTTGGGATTAATGGTGGCGATCGATCAACCGTTTAGGTTTTTCTTCTCCTTTTTTTGTGATTTTTTTTTTTTTTTTTTTAAAAGAAACTCTTTCACTCTTTCACATTCCTTTTAACGTCATTTTTATCTTAACAATTGGTGCATCTGGAAACATCCCTGTGTTAACTTGTTTCTTCGTATTGATCGTGTTGTGGAGCTATGATTGTGTTTAAGTTGATTGCAGATCACTTGTATGATGTTATTCCCCAATGAGAAATAGTCCTTTTTAATGTTTTAAGATTATTGAATGATAGATAGGAGATTTTGTGCCTCTTGAAATTTAGCTGCGGCTTGAGAACAGATGATATTGATTACAGGACCTCGAGAGGGAAATGGTATCAGTCAGAAAATTAGGAACTGCATTCATATTTTAGGCACAATATAAAGCCAAAGAATTAAGTCGGAACTTGTTGCATTCTTGTCCCGGGCATGGCATAGGCCAAAAACCTAAATGTGAACTTATTCCCGATTGGTGATTTCCAGAATATGTTAGGATCGATATCATTGTAATCACATTAGTCATTGGTGGTGTCAGGTGGATAATTTGATGAAAGGTTTCCTTGCTGGCTTGCACATGCATAGTCATTAAGCAAATTACCCATGTAGTCAGAAAAAAAATATAAAAAGTTTCTTTTCGCAATTAGTCTCTTACTGTCAATTCATTTTTGATGACCTAGAAACAGTAGAACTTTGGATTTTACTCCAATTATATATAGGAAACAATAGTGGTACAGGTACATAGAATGGTACAAACACGGAGCACTTATTTGGTAAACTTGACACAAGTGCTTTATTTTGACATGCAAGCTACACCTTTCTTCTATCATTTTCTATCGTTGTTGGTCAGTGAGGCAATGCGAGCGAAATGGCAAGTGGGAACGGGTCTATTATAGATATTTTATGGTAGGAGTTAGAGAAATATATTAACAACACTTGGCTTGTAGTTGTGCTGTGTAATTGCCGTCTAGTCTTCTACAGAGGAATCCATCCCTGCCATTTATGTGCAGATTAGTTTAAGAACAATTATGGAAGAAAATAAGTGGTGGAAGTTTCATTTGACATGCTAGATGAGTTAGTTAAAAATTAAAATCACCTTGATCAACCCAGCTTCGCTACCACATAGAATAATATCGTTTGCTGTGAGGAGGCTTGTTATCTTGCTACCTGCTGATAATCTGCCGAACTTCCGCTGATGCCCTCTCAGCCAGATCTGATCACATAATGCAGCATATAATTCAGAAGGTAACACTTTGTGCATGTTCATGTGCACGTACATGACAAGACCCATGAGCTTGGAACAATTGACAAGACATAGGATCCATATTGAAATATTTTAAGAAACAAGCCAAACTAATTACCTGGATTATACTAGGAGATGAGCTACAATTCAAGTAAATGAAGTCCTCAACCACTGACATCGCCTGCACTTTTGTCCCTCTCGACATGGCTATTGAAAATTGAGGCTTTCTGTGCCTTCTCCATTCCTGGAAATTTTCTGAAATCAGATTAAGCTGAGTGTGTTCTGTTTAGTGGGTTATTATATCAGATGCATACCTTCGTAGTAGAGCCTTCAACCACTGCACCTGCACAGTAAACCCACCCTCTATATACAGCGATTGAATTTATTGGCTTGTTTTTCCGTCTCCAGCTGTTCTGAGGTGCTCTTATCTCTATCTTATGGTCTTCAACTATATCTACCTCCTGAAAGAATTCAACGCTATGTTACAGCTCCAAATAGTGCATATGTTCATCCTTCATAGGTATGCCTTATGATTTCCATGACGATTTGACTGACCTGTATGCTTGAATCTGTGCAGCCAATGTAAATCTTTCCCTGAGCCACATCTAAGCTTTTAACATGTTTATTGTTGCAAATAACTTGGATTCTTTTTGATGCATCACAGACCTAAAATGCAGTGTTCATCCTGTCAGATATCATTTCTCTAGATAATGCTAACATAACTAACAATGTGAAGTATCAATATCTAAACACTGATTACGAATGATGTGCCCAAAATTTTCAGGAACTTGATTTTTTTGCCAAGCTGATACTTGATAAGTTCTGAAAGTTAGTCCTTGTACCTTAAGACCTTTACTCTGTGTGACTACAAATACTTTATCACCATAAGAGTCTACTTTTTGAATGGGTTCCTTCATCTGTATCACTTCAACACATTCCAATTTTCTGTTTATCATTTTCCAAATCTGTAAAAGAAAGAGGAGGATGCACGAATAAGTAGTGATTCTTACAAAATTTGATCCTTAAGTTCACTTTATTGAGCAATAAATTACCCTGATAGTTTTGTCAACGGATCCGCTTAAAGGCTATCCCCTGGCTCAGAAAGTGTAAAGCAAGTTACGGACCTTTTATGCTCCTTGACCTCCCATACAAGAACCGCCCTTTGCCCTTTGATGTCCCATACCTATTTTAAATACATAAATTGTTAGATTTTAAATGTTCCACCGGCAATAATAAGAAAATCTAATTGATCCATATTATGAGACGAATGACTTTTATTAATTTCTTTTTTGGAAATAGGTGTGCTCTTGGATACCCCTTCGAGGATTCGAAGCGGATCCTAGTATTCCGAACACCCTTTTACCCTTTCTTCAAGCTCCTCTTAGTCATTTTCATTCACTTCTTGACTGGACAACAAGATCTATACTGACAATAACACTACTTGAGACAGCTGTCACTGATTTAGAAATGACAACTTAAATCCTTTTTGATGCTTTCTAACAAGAAATAGAGTAGGTCAATTATTTGTGAACAAGAACCAATTGTGTGGATAACAAAAACCTTTTTAGTTTAACAAAAAAATTCTTTGGCTGTTCAGGGTTTTGACAAATCATGCCACAGTAAATCTTTACCTTAATCGAACCATCGTAGTATCCAGCATGAAGATGTCCTTTGTAGAAGATGAGAGCAGTTACACCTCCATTGCCAGTTTGGCCTATCTCCAGAATTTGTGTATGTACGCATGATACACGCTGCACATTCCATATAATTGCATAATTAAGAGTCATAGACTTGTCACCTTAAAGTTCTTCCAAATTCAATATAAATAGTATATAGTTGATTAGTTGTTGTAAGGCAGCCTAAGCTGCACATGTTCTAAAAGGAAAACTCCCTCTTATAGTTATGGCTTCCTTTACAATGTCAAACATTATTGTTAGCTCTACTATATAAATACCAGGTTCACAAAGTAGCATCTTCTGCTAAGGTCATTGTTAAAGCATTCAGGAACCTTTCTCAGTACAGGAGAATGTTGGACGGTTTCTCCTTGGTTGCATGCACTTATATTACATAAATAATAAGATAGTTGTTCCCATGATTCGGTTCTATGATGATTTATACAATTTTCAGGAGTTTAAAATGAACCATTTATATTTGATTAATTCTTTATTTCTTTTATGCTATTTATAAAATTGTAAATGTTTGTAATTATTCTTTCGTATGAAGAATTATAAAATAATGACTGTTGATTATCAAATAATAATAATAATAAGGCTTATTTTTCTAAATACCCTATTTAATTTTTGGGTTTTCTCACAATTCCCTCTAAACACAAGAAATCCCAAAATATCCCCTAAACTATCTCTAAAAAATCCCCAAAAAAATCCTGCTGTTAGCTGGCTGTTTGGGAAGTGGCACGTGTTTGTCACATGATTTTTTATGATAATTTTACCCTTACCTAGCCGTGTCTTGCACAGGTTTAATATTTTAATATTTAAATATTTAGTAAGGGAGAGAGAAAGAGCTAAAGGAGAGAAGAGAGAAAGAGAGAGCGGGGGAGGATGCAGGGAGAGAGAGCGGGAGAGGAGGCAGGGAGAGAGAAAGCCAGAGGAGAGGGGAGAGAGAGCTGGGGAGGGGGCGGGGGAGAGAGGGAGCTGGGGAAGAGAGGGAAGCTGGGCAAGGGGAAGAGGGGGAGAGAGGGAGCCAGGGGAGAGTGAGCAAATGGGGGGGGTTAAGAGAGAGGGGGGCAGGGGGTGAGAGAAAGCAGGGGGAGAGGGGGGGTAGGGGCGTGGGGGAGAGGGAGCCAGGGGAGAGAGAGCGGGGGAGGGGCAAGGGAAAGAGAGAGAGCCAGGGGAGAGAGTCAGGGGAGGGGGCAGAGGGTAGGGAGAGAGAATAGAGTCAGGGGAGACAGGGTGCAGGGGAGAGAGAAAGAGAGCGGGGCAGGGGGCGGGGCGGGCCAGGGAGAGAGAGCGGGGCGGGGCGGGGCGGGGCGGGGGGGGGGGGAGAGGGAGCCAGGGCGGGGGGGGGGGGGGGGGGGAGAGGGAGCCAGGGGACAGAGAGCCAAAGGGGGGAGAATTAATTAATATTGTTTTAACTGTTTGAGGGGCATGGGTAAAAGGGTCATTTCGTATGCACGCTAACGGCGTTACAAGGGGGTAACTGGAAAACGTATAATTTAGGGGGATATTTTAGGGTTTCTTTAGTTTAGGGGGTATTGTGAGAAAACACAGAAAGTTAAATAGGGTATTTAGAAAATAAGCCTAATAATAATAATGTGTAGGTTATTCTAGCAACTGCAACATAAAAAAATAGAACCTTGTAATGGCTAGAAAACTTAGGAAAATATATACATCTAGTCTTTCTCAGCAACATAGTTAGATCGGAAAGATATCCTTTTCCAAATTTATTAAGGAACTGAAAAGAAGAGAAAACTAATAGCTTAACTGAACTAACCGGTTGAGTGGGAAGAAAATATTGTGTCACTTTTAGTAATTCCTCAGCCATCCAAGTCACACTTGAGAGGCGTCTAAGTGACTCTCGCGAACCCTCTGAAAAGTTCAGTAGTTTCTGCTTGCCTGCGTAAAATTTTAAATAAGCACCTCAGTGAAGTTTGTATGATTGGATAAACATACCTTTACAATCTAACGAAAGTATTTTTGTGTATATAGTGTATATCTATTATGAAGTTCAAATGGAACTGAAGATAACACACTAGTAACGCATTAGATTGCCAGGGAACTTTAATGTCAAGCTGTGTGTCCAAGTTCTCTTTACCTTTTTCATTATGTGTGTTTTTAAATTTCACTTAGCAGACCATATATCATTTTTCAGAATACTACATGTATGTATAATATAGGGCCTGATTTGTTACTTATGGTAGTCTTATCCCAGTCAAGTTACATTATGTCATAATAGATGCTAATATGACACAATTTTCAAAACATAGCTATATGTTTATTTCTATATAGCTTATTCATCCACATTGGCCTTCTCGGAGTTATTTTGTAAGAGTTGATAACATTTTCTAGAATAATCAGAAAGAACTCGCCAAAACTTTCATTGGCAGGCTGGCAATTCGGCCCTGAATCGAGAAGTTAATTGGAGAGCAAGCCCCACAAAGAAAATGTTTGTAAATTTAGCATGAATGCTAGATGAGGTGGGAACATCAGCTCAAAATGAAGATTTTATGCTAATTCTACTCCAAAAAAATAAATAAATCTTTAACACTATCATTTGGTGAGACCTCTGCTTCTGAATGCAGGAGCCTTTAAACTATCTGCATTACCTTTACCAGAAGTGTAATTATAGACACACAAACATGCTAGAACTCTTTCCTCGAGCTCTGACCCTGGGTGTAGAAAAGCCGCTACTTCATTCAACAGAATCTCACAAGCAGAATATCTGAGGTTACTTCGCCCAATAACTGCCATTTCACTTCCAAGCCATGCAATGGCTACAAGGCACTCATGTTGCACACTCCTTGTCTTGCTCCTAATTCCCTTTGCCAAGGAACTGAAGACGGAATGCCCAGATTTGATGACATATCTTGCAACTTTGGAGCTCCATGCATAGCTTTCAGAATCCTGCACCAGTTTGAAGTATTATTGTATGAAAATGTACACATTATTGTCTTTTCTCTTTACATAGTATGATGATTGGTTTCCAATGATAAATAACATAATCTGAATATTATGCTTGCTTATCACCTGCAGGCAAGGGTCAAACCAGTCAATATTTCTGAACATGTTCCTGTGATATACAGATGTCAACCCCATTTTCTTAGCAAGCCAAGCAGCAGTATATGATTCCCCAGTCCAAGAATACATTCCTCCGAGATTTGCAAGAACGAATGCTGCTAGTGCCTGCACACTGGAGTCATCTTCAGATGCAACTACTTCTAGTAAGATCTGCATTGCCTCTTCACTGAACATTCTCTTAGGATTTGGCCCTTCCTGACAAAGGTTTTATATTCAAAGATGTAAGTTTCTGTTTTTGGTGTTGCCATTCTTCTAGAATCTTAAGATACATTCTACCATAGAAATAATCCAAGTTAGTTCCAAATTATGAGTCTAAGACCACAATGGATTAGTAGGTATACCAGCATGTCCAGCTGAAGAAGAAGATTTGCTGCCAAAAGTCGATGGTGGAGTTCCGCTTGTTGAACACAGTTCATTAGCGTGCGCATAATGCTGACTCCTCCCTGTTGTCGTATCTGATGCAGCAGATGAATGGCTGATGACCTGGTTCATATATAAGATGGAACTTTAGAAGGTAACTCAAGTCCACGTCAATGCACTTGGAATTTTCTTTAACCATAGCCCTCAAATGCTATATTTTGCTCTGATAATGTGCTGTCAGAATTATTATTTGCCAACTAAGTCTTCTGTCCCATAACTTTGTGGCTGAAAGAATTAGATTGCTAAGTATACTGGGTTGAAGTTTCGTGAAAAGACCATTTCTTTCCATAGTTGTATAGGCCAGGAATTGGGCGCCAAATGATAGAAGGATGTCAGGTTGATTTTTGATCGTAAAATGTGGTCAGTAGTCATTCTTTTTTCTTTTCTTTTTTTAATGGAGCTTCTCGACTTAGAGTCATGCTCCACACAGGACCACCTTTTATGGGAATGGGCTTAGATAATGATGATGACCATGAAAAATGATCATGATCATGATATACATTGCAAGAGAAAACGTAATTATGAAGTGCAAATTCTTTTCGTTGATCATTTGTTGTCTGAGCTAGTTGTTTGTTTTCAGCTCTCCGTTTCAGTTTTATATGATAGGCTTATCCTTTGTGAGAAATAAAACTTTAGGCGAGGTTTAGCTGTGCTTTATGTCAGCGTCAGTTAAAAGAATAACACAGTGCTAGAATTGGAAAACACAGGTCAGAAGATTAACTTGTGACATAAACAAAAGTAAAACATATTATCACACCTTGGAATTCGAAGAATCTCATGAAAATATTCTACTGCAGCTAATTTGGCACGTTTTTCCCTACTTCTCAGAAGATGGAGAAAAGGGTCCACGGGAGTAATTTGAGACAAAAACTTCTTGCAGTTCCCATTGAGACGCATGCACCTCACAAAAATACCGGTCAAAACTATACCTTCTTCCAAGTTCTTGTTCATTGCAACATTTACGAATTTGGAGAGAATATGAGGAGAGCTAATAGCTGCCAAGTGCATGTTATTTGTGACATAGTCAAATCCAGTTACTAATATCTCAATCATAGCTATTGATGCAGCTGTAGGTGTTACTGGAAGTGATATGCACTCCTGATTGTGACTGTTTGAGTTGCAAGCAATCTCCACCAGAGCTGGTAGAAGTTCCAAACTTTTAATCTCAGAAGGGGATGGATTCAGCATGTATATGACAATAGCAGCCTCATGTATGTCTCTCTTTAATGCACTGGCTAGGTAATATAAATGCAAGTCTTTTCTTTTGATGCCTTCTATAATGGTTTTGTCTTCTGATATGAGAACTGACAAAATAGATACTGCAGCCCTTATAACCTTCTCTTTCCTAGAAGTTGAAATGACGTTCATCAATTGGTCAAGGATTTGTTGCTTTACTGCACTATATTTCACCTCAGTTTTATTGTCCAGCAATTCCCACAGTGTTGCAACCTCCAAATCAGCATCTTTTCCATATCCTGGACCTTCTTTGATGCATATAGTTGAAATTGCCTTTTCAAATTTCCCCAACAGTTCGATGTGGGCATCTTTTTCATAATTAGAGCTTTCATCGCTCCAGTCTTTCTCACTGCTTGAAACATTTATTCTTTTCCTTGCAAAACTTCCTCGAGGAACTAATTCCTGTAAGCTGTGTTTCTTCAGAAATTTGGATGAAAAACTGCAGAAACATCTGACGCCATGTGTGGATTGTCTTCCAGGAGTTGTCTCTTCTTCTATGTAACATTTGGAGAAGGAATTTGACTCTGTTCCTTTCATATCCAAGATGGAGAAATTTAAGTTACTGATTGCACTATGTGATCTGCCAGATAATTGATAGCTAGTATCTGCTTTGAAGTTTTCCGCTTGCATTGGACATGTAGGAACATCCGAAGTTGAACTTTCAGGTACATGTCTCCTGTAACAATCAACTGTTTGAAAGTAAAAAACTATAGATGTCATCATAATTTTAAGCGTGACAGTTGATTACTACTGTCTGGTGACCTTTATCTTTGATTTCTCAGTAACATACCTTTCACCAATATTAGATGCTAAAATGTCTGCATTTTCTTGCAAAATATTTACTGCACTCTCCTTCTGATTACGTTCTCTAGCCTGGTTCATGAGAACTGTTAACAATTATGAAATAATAATAATAATAATAATAATAATCTTGCTCCTTTTCTACACTGTTTCAAATTGTTAAACTTTTCAGGTCAGTGCTCAAATTGATAGTTTGAAGGTGAGATTACTTCTATTTATCATAAGAACACGGGTATTAGGTTCACTAAAAATTTGCTCAATCTTTTCATGGGGTCTTCTCCACCAGGAGTCTCTGGCCTGTCTGAACCCGTTACCATCGAACAAGATGGCTTGGTTCATAAAATTTTTAACATGCAAGCTTTATTCTACTATTGTGGGGATATCTTAATGGACCAATACATGATCCATTAAAATTATATATAATGATAATATATTGCAAGCTCTCGACTTGATGCCCATTCTCTCTAAACTGGTACCTTATTTCTTGGAGAGGGAGGCCTAACTATGATAGCTAAAATGGGATACTAATGGGAGGAACATTTTCATTATGGATTCTGCAAGAAACTATTGTGACCGAGGAAGTCTGTAAATTGATCTTGTCTCATGTGAGCCTCCGGGCCTGATGTGTTCATGTTTTTTTACCTCTGAATCTTCACAATCAGTGTGCGCATCTGACTGGGACTCCTCTAGCATATCTTGGAGGCATCGGATGTCAAAGCTCTCGTTGATTTCTGCATCAAAATCCTCATCTAAATATGTAAGCAGAGCTTTTTCATCCTTCGGTTCAGTAGAGTTTTCATGTTCCACTGGACTGGGTGCAGGAACCTTTATCTTCTCTCTTTTGACATTTTCTTGAATATTAGGAGTATTGGCCATCTTTTCCTGGTAAATGTTACAGAAATCATAAAATTGTGTTAGCGATAGCAAAGGCATAAATTGTTCAGGTGGTCATAAGTAGATTGATATACTGCGGCATAGTTATGCAAGTAAAGAAGACAATCAAGCATGATTCACTTAGTTGCCTTGTGATTGATTTCTAATTAACAAATGTGGGTATGAAGAAACAAAAACTTGTATGCTCATGACCTTCGGCAGCCTAATTTCTCTTGTCACAAAAATTGCAGCACATTTGATTAACTTTAATTATCAGAGTTTTCTCTTAATACTTTTATTTGTCCAAAATAGACTTGGCAACTCAATTAAGATTATTTTTCCTGGAATCATCTAGATATTGCCTGAGGTTGCATGTTTTTCTATTTTCCCAAGTTGATGCGAACACCATTGCACTAAATCGAAACATTTTTACATTTGAAGTTTACTTTTAAATATGAACTTGAAACTCTAATCTAACACTTACCTCTGTTCTTTGCAGGGTTTATTAGTTGCTTATAGATACTTACTTCCTGCAGCATTGTAAACTTGAGTTGTCGCGCTACTGGACGCAAACATCTGCCACTCCCAAAATTCCTGTACCTGTCCATAAACAGCAACTGGATATGAGAACTTCCATGAATTGTAAGCTTCTACAAAGTCCTCAGTCACTCTTTTTTGACCTATAATAGATTGTGTTTTCAAGAAAAAATACCAAGATGACATGCCTGTACTTGGCTATCCTTGAGGGCACTCAACAACTATAAAGTTCTTTCATTCATCTCATGAATTAAATACACATTGCTTGCTTTTTGCCCATAACCCTTTAAATTCTGCACTAGGCTTTTAAATTTGGCAGTACTAGTAAAAGCTCTGAGAAAAGAGGATCCCTTTCCAGGGAAAAGGTAGGAAACATTCCTCCCTTTTCCCCAACTTATCATCAATCAGAAAGCTGACCAAATTTTAAAATGGCCATCTTCACCATTTGTGGCTGTTACTTTCAATCCTTTTCTACAACCAACTCATGTAGCATTAAGCGAAAAGTCCGTAATCAATACTCACCGAAAATTCTTCATTCTCTCTTCATTCCAGGGAGGAGCTTCCCCAAATGAAATCACCTGGTAGTACATCAGCCAGTCCTTGTACCGCCTCACCTGCTGCCTCGCCTCCTCATCGGTTGTCAGAGGCCTGAACAGGCTCCTCCACAGGTCGGGCGCGAATTCTGTTTTGATCGCTCCAGGGGAGGCCAAAACAGACTGCAGGAAGTGCATTGTCATCTGCCACTCATCCCCTTTCAGCTTACTGACCAAACAAAGGTAGAAGTATGTGCAGCAAACTATGTATCTGTTGGCAATGCCCAGAGTAGTGCCGTCTTCATCCAGCAGTGCCGGAATCTGCAGCATTTTCTCAGAGTTGGCCAGTCGGTCGGCCTTGTCCTCTGGGGTCTTCGCCTGGACAGCGAGCTGGAGGTTCTTGATCCCCCAGTAGAGGCTGGAGAGGACCGAGTGGTCGGAGAATTCGGAGGAGGTGGATGCACCGTTCTTCACGGTGAGGCTGGTGGTGCATTGGAGGTGGAGGGATTTTCGGGCGAGGGGGTCGGAGAGGAGGCGGTTGACGTGGCGGTTGACGAGGGAGACAAGGGCGAGGATTGAGTTGAGGTGCAGCCTCTCCTTGAGGTGGAGGGAGGGGGGCGTGTCGGGAGAGGCCATGAGAGAGAGAGAGAGAGAGAGAGAGAGAGAGAGAGAGTTTGTTGGAGAATTGAGGCGAGCGAGAGAGATAAGAGAGGAGAGTGGAAGTTTCTCTCTCGTGACAGCAGCAGACAAAATCCAAGGCTGAGAGAGAGAGAGAGAGAGAGAGAGAGAGAGAGTTGTGACCGTTGGTGGCCCTCGAGTTATTCTTTTTCCCACCAAAAGAAGAAAACAGGGGAGCTCTTCTCTTTTCTTCTCTCTGCACAGATGAAGACACAAACAGGGTTACAGGATTTTGGAATCATTTCACCATCGGTTTCACTCTTTTTACGTTTTCAGCATCAAAGAATATTGGTGGTTGAGAAAAGCTTTGAATATTTGATGTGAAAGTTTTTCTTTCCATTTTCTTTGTTCGGAGAAATGAGAGTGTGAGACTGTTCTGAGTATCTTATGAAGACATATTGTAATAGTTTAGTTTTGAGTATTCATACCATTGTTTAAAATCTCAGAATTGGTTTCTCATCGGTTAATAACTTTTAGTATCAATAACATCGACCAACGTCGACCGTTGATAGCATCTATATCAGTCATATTCGCGATCAATTTCACTATCAATTTCACTTTTTGCATCAGGGAATGATGTTAGGTGTGAAACTTTTTCTTTTCATTTTCCTTTGTTTGGGGAAAGGAGTATGTGAGGCTACTATGAGGATAATAGGAAAAAATGTTCTCTAATTTAACTTCAGTATTCATAATATGCTTCAAAATCTCAGAATCAGTATTTGTATTGGCCAATAATTTTTAGTATCAATATCAGTTATATCAGTCATATCAGTAATATCAACATAAATATAAATCGGCACTATAGATTAAACAATAACTTAAAACCTGATATGATTCTGATGATGTGTATTAGAATCGATTGAAATTTCAAGCTATGATCCATATCTTGTTTGTCTTCTTTAGCATTTAAATTGTGTAGAAAGCAACAATTTACTTTACGATTAAAACTATTATAGGCAATAAAACGTATAACTACTCGTATTTTTGTTGTTACTTGACTAGTGTTTATGTTTATTATGTAATCAAACTTTTTTAACTAGAGGAATATATAACTCAGATGTCATCGAACGAAACTCTGTCACATGACACATTAAAACTTCAATCTCTGTGTCATGTTTTCACGATCCGACCACACATCATAGTTGTCCTAAGACGTATACATACAAAAAATCATGTGAATTGAAGTTTGTTTAATCATTAATTTAATAATTCTATTTGTTTTATTTATTGAAAAACTATTGAATTTTCAACCATTTGATACATGAGTAAACGAACTCCAAACAATGTGATTTTTTATATGTCTATTAGAATATAAAGATTATAATGTACAGTAGGATCGAAAAAAATAATAAAAAGATTATAATTTTTATGCACCATCCGATACAGTTTCGACATATAAGATACATTTTTCTCTTTTAACTATTGCATGTCAACTCCTTCAAAGAGAGATTAATAGGATGGGTGTAGCCCTTATCCCATGGAATTAGAGGCCTCGGAGTCAAGATTCTTTTTTTTTCCCACCCTTTTTTCTCTGCCACACGGAGACAAAATGTACGATCTTACACACACACACACAGAGAGCTGGGGTCACATGCAAAGGCCTGCAATAATTGAACATGGCGTACGTACGTAAGAATAAGGCATACACTATGCTACTCTGGTCTCCCACATATATACACTGCAATTAGAAATTTAAGTTGACAATTCACATCCACAAAATAAATGAAATATGAAAACTTCATGTCCTTCAATGTTTGATGGGTTTTCTTCCTTTCTCATTTTTCCTTCTCTCTTTTATTTTATTCAAAAGAAAATTGTACGCCTGCACTGCAAATTTTCACCACACCTCAAGTGAATAATCTCACAAATGTTTATTTTTTGCCTGAATCTAACTTTAAATATTATTCTCCCAAGCACAATATTCCTCACTTAACAAGCCATCAACAAGTTCATCCAATGCACAAGACATTTTCATTAAAAAACCATTGCCCATAATGTAGCCAACACATGCAACCACCACTACACTTCCACCACTTGGTACCCATCTGAACCTCAGTTTGATACCTTTGCAGATATTTGATGCCAAATTAATTTTTTGACAGATCACAATAATAATATTTACAGCACAAGAATGCATCTCACATGCTTGATCTTCTCTCCTATCAAAATCTGACCACTACATTCCTACTAGCAATATTATAGTGCCAAGGAGTCTGCCAAAATTCCTTGAATGAATCCACACGTCTCCTTCGGTTACTTTAAAGCAACCCTGGAATCTCTCTCTAATCTTCTCCTCTTGGGCCAAAAGAAGTGTGGCTCACACTCTGTCATTGTGGTCCTTTTTCTCAAAAAAAAAAAAAAAAAAAATTCATTCACACTCTCCCCATCTTCTCCTCTATTTTATATACGTGCTTGTTGTCATCTTGTACCACTAGCTGGCTCACAACCAACCTGTACATGGGTTGTGATGACAGGGACGTACACACCCGATTATAATTAGGGCTGTAAATGGTACCCGATAACTCGAATCCGATATCGAGTAGAAAATCAAATTTAGATTTGAAATTTTAGACCAAACCGGATTTGGGTCTAGGATATTAGACCCGAAACATATTGATGTAGGTAGAGCGTAATGGGACCTGTTTACAGCCATACACACAACCTGATCTCTTTTAGGCAGAGTCACCTTCATGTCCGGCTGTGCTCCTGTTGGAGCCCCACAAAATTCCAACCTACGAAACAATCCAATAATGCATGAAAGTTAGACATATAAGTTCACTCAGAAACTACCCAGCAATTCACCAAAGTTCAAATATTTTCAAAACAACAAAGACTAGAAGAACATAACACAAACATCACTGCTTATAGTTCACTGACAAAGCCAATATCAGAGCCCACAACTGACCCTGAAACATATTTCTGTATCCTCAAGCTTCAGGAAAAATGGTTACCTGCTGCCCAAAAAAAAAGGGTCAGAAGAAATTGCAGCCAACAGTCCAAGAATAAAACTAATTGGTCGAATACCTACAAGGACTGCATAATTATGCTGCTGCTGCCCCCCATCAGTTGAGGACAATCCCGCCGACAAGCTCAATAACACGTCTTCTTGTCATTCCCACATTTCTGCTGATGCAAACATTTTAATGTCCCCCAGTTGCAGGGCTCAAGTCTGGAAAAACACAGGAAAGCAATGGTGGCATGATAGATAAGTTCAACAGCATGGAAATCTAGATGCTGTGTTTCAGTTAGCAAGTCCTAACAACAGTTTAGATATCATTCTAGCTAGAAGATGGTGTGAAAAGCACAAATTGGAGAAAAGCTGATTGCTCTTCACAGCCACTCCTTTGCATGTCTAAGGTTTCAAGATCAGAAGAAGAGAAAATACATCAAATTGGTAGATTGAGAGACTATGAATCAGAAAAGGAACTGATTGATGGTTCAGAAATTAACCCCATTCAAGACAGATTTGACATAAAGAAAAATTAACGTGGATAGAGTTTGAAAGATGCAAAAATCAAAATCATGTCAAGAGTGTTCGTTAACTAGATAGAAGAATGTGGCTACAGAATTTCTTTCCATTGCAATACCAAGCTACCCACAAGATTCTGTTCTAAAATAATCCAATAGTGTATCAACAATATAGTGAGGGGCAGTAAATATCGCAACCAAAGTGAATAAATTCTGGATGAATGTGAGCGAGAAGAGTGCCTGATATATAATAATTCCAAGAAACTCAAGAATTAACCGTAACTAATATTTTTAAAGATCGTTATGATTGTGTACCCAGCATTTTCAAAAGGTCAGAAAAAATTCGGTAACAGTCCGAAGTATAGCTGATTGGTTTGAATTATATTCTTCTTGACTTTTGGTTTTTATAAATGGATTCACAATCCACTTGCCTTGATCCACTTAGTTAAATCCGCCCCCTTATCTAGCTAAAGTATTTGTTTTCTTTAATTTATCATTATTGTATTTATTCTTATCTTCATACTTATATCGATATATTCTATTGGACACAAAATGCCAATCTTTAAAATGTAAAAAAAAAAAAAAAAAAAAAGAGAGTAACCGTGACACGTTTATTAAAAAATTCCTTTTGTAGATAATCATTTATCCAGAGAAATTGAAAAAATCAACATGAGGGGGGAGAAAGAAGTAATAGTAACTAGGTCTCGGGCATCATTATGCCAAAAATGATTTACAATCGCTGTTTATAATGAAAATGAACATTTATTTATATACAGATCGTATGGAATGTCACAAATTAGGAGAATTCACATCTATTTTTATTTTCATGAGACATGCGGGAGACGATAATAAATCTCATCGTTAATTTGAAATACAAAAATAGATACTTATTATTCATTGGTGAGAATAAATCTGTAGCGGAGAAGGGAGTTATACTTAATATCTTCCGAAACCAAGATATTGGGTATGACTCCTCGGTGGAAACATGCATGCGTGCAAGGAAAAAAAAAAAATCAATGTTGTAACTGAAAAGTGCAATGTTTCACTAAAATTAATATCATGGGCAGAAAATATTTAAAACTTGTAATGTGAACAGATGAATTTAACAAAATGCAGATGTTGTACCGTTATGATCTCAAATAAATCAATGCAAATACTATGTCACGATGACACAAGTATACCATCAATACCAATGACCAGCAAACATAGGTATAACGGATTCTCACAACCTCACGAACTTTGTCACAGCAGATAAATTGATAAAACACTAGAGAGCTGTTATCAATACTCACAAATAAGGACATGTCCAGAAAAGTACCTATTGAGGATCATGTCGACCTCAATGTCCTGCTGATGGTTGTGGATGTCTAGTTCTGTCTTCCATGAGTGGACTCCAGATGGCTAAGAAAAAGCACGAAAACCAAAGCAGGTTTGTTTGCTCTTAGCGGATCTCAAACTGTACCGGGCTGGTCAGATTCTGTTGTCTAGTTAGACCTGGATCTGCACAGTGTGGATCCAGGTCTATACAATAGCGGATCCAGGTCTGAACCTGGAGCGGATCGGGTCTGCACTGTTTATGGAACTGAGTGCAGAGTTATCGAGTCAGGTGACGTTGAGAACCCGAACTGGATTCAATTCTTAATCTGATTCTGAATTGACAGATAAAGACTGAGGTTGGCGTCGAGCTGGGTTTGGATCGCAATCAAGGAGGTGGGGCCAGATCAAAGTCGTGACAGAGTGGGGTTGGTGGAGATGATTGTTGATGGCGAGATCAGTGGTCGTTGTCAACAGCGTTGCGGGGGAGAGGAGGAGATGGTGGCGACTGAGGACGTCGCGACGCAAAGGCAAAGATGAGGAAAAAGAGGAGGAGGAAGAAGCATGACAGCGAATAGGGGAGCGTGGGAGAAGAACGACAGTTTGGCGGTGGACTGGTAATGATGAAGGAGGTGGAGACGCAAAGGAGGTCATGGAGGGAGGCTGAGACAGAGAAAGCAGCAGGATTCAGGATGACTAGTGAGAGGAGAGGAGGGAAAAACTGAGGCCGCAGTTGTGGATGCCGGTGGCACGTGGGGAAGAAGAGAGAGAGAAAAGGATTAGATTTTTTTTAATAAAGAGATAATTAGGACTTCACTCCTAAAAGATTTTAGAGAAAATTAATCACTTATAATATTTTTATCAAAATTTTGCATTAATTTTATTCATAGCAGAGGAACCTTTAAATAACCTTTACAAAGTCCAATTTTCAAATTACAACCATTGTGGTACTAAACTTGAAAAACAACTACAAAAGAAAACCAAAATAAAATAAAGCTAAAAATACATAACGACTCAGACTACTTGAATCATAATGATACGATGTGTCTTTGTCTTCGCTGGTAATGCACCAGGGTTGGATGTCCGCATCACTCCTTCAACGTCTTAATACATTAAGAAAGGAAGGTCCCAAAGAATCGATCTTTCTTTTAATAATTGAATAACTATTTGCTCGATCAGTGTGTGATAATTTGAATCCTCATTTCTAATGGAATCGAAATGATTGATCAGAAGATCCTTTCAATTAGCTAAAATTCATTACTTGAACGAAAATAGATCTTATGGAATTATATTGAATATTTGACAATACATTTCTTACCCTGCTAAAAATCGATCCTTATTATCAACCACACATTATTGTCTAACCAAATCCAATTCTCGCTTGATATGTTCCTAAAAAAATAATTTGTGCTGATTCTTTCCCCAACTACGAAGAGATCTTGCCGGAGTTGCCACACACAATTTTGTAAAGAAACACCCCACTTGTTTCTCAAGTAAAGATTGAAAACATGCTCAATATCATTTGATTCAATAGTTGTCTCTAACTCCTCTTAATTGGTCTTTTTTCACGAAAAGCAGACATGCGTTACAAAACAAATCTTTTCTTAAGAATTCGAATAGCTGTCCCGAATTCAAGTTGATCATGTTTCACTTCTTTGTCGAAGAAAGATGATCAAATAATCCCAATCATGGTCCTTGCGGATCGAGTCATCCGTATAGAATAAAAAAAGAAACTCTATAAATATTTTTTATCTTTCTCTTTGAATAAGATCTCAATTTCAGTTATGATTTCATTAGCTATCTTGCAATTACAATCCCTCTTTTTTCTGATCTAATATGATTCCTCCACTACCGCGAACCCATTGATTTAAGTATGTTATGTTTTTTATTTATTGGGAGAACCTAAGTACTCTCTCGTAGAACAATGAATAACTCAGAAATATTTTTTCTTTCTGGAAAGATACATGAATGAAATAATCATGTTGTGCGCAGGACAACAACCTCTCTGAGGAATCCACCAACCAGGCGGAGACTGATGCAGCCAGAGATGTACCCAACACGATCAGAACAGAGAATAATAGAGAAAATCAATCAACACAGTATTTAACGAGGTTCGACAATTTGCCTACGTCCTCGGGGCAAAGGAGAGAGAGATTTTATTGATTCAACAATCAATACAAGCTAATACAGAGGGATACTTAAGGAAACTTTCAGGGATACAATACATGAGGGCTCTAATCCTTATTTATAGCCACAGAGTCTCAGGGATTTAGGAAACCCCAATTGGATTTGACCTCAAATATGAAAGGAGTCCAAATCCTAAAAGGAATCCAAATCCTAAAAAGAATCCAAATCCTAAAAGGAGAAACAATTCACCTGTTAGGAAACTCCAATTGGATCCGATTCTTTTTCAGAAACGAAGTCCGAACCAAGTTGGATTCCACAAGCTTCATCAAGCTTTCATCTCCTCTATCTCCTCTCTCCCTACAATCTCCACCTCGATGAAGATTTTTTAAATCTAGCTGAACTCCAACGAACACCAATATATCACCTGGCGAAATCGACACACGATCTCAGCGAAATCGACACACGATCTCGGCTTGAGCGCTCCAAACGAAATCGACACACGATCTCGGCGAAATCGATACACGATCTCGACTTGACCAACAGACAAAATATGTTCCTTCAAACGAATCGCCAGCACACGTACAATTGATTTTCACTGATCTCACCAGATCCAAATTGAGTTTATCGTTGCCACCTGCAATCTTACCAAACTCCAATATTAATTGTAAGCTTCCAATTTCAGCTCAGCTATCCAATCGGAATGCATCAACATGTGTTCCCATCACTTCATCTTAGGAGAAATACCATATGAGCCGACCAACGAACATGTCTCCCACTCAGCAACTTCATGATCTCACGAAGAACTCATCATGAGCCAACACTGACTCTCTAATTGACTGCTCTCTCCAGTCTACATGTCTTCAAGATGGTCCAACCAAATCTGAGCAGAGAATAACAAACACCATCATTGGCTTCAACAAACTGAAGGCACCCCTCCTATGCAAGCTTAATCATCTTCTCACTAGAAGATCAACTGTTCATCGAGATCACAATACTTCACCTCTACGTGAAGTCCAACTCTCCACCTCTACGTGAAGTCCCAATCTGCTTCTTGAGAACCCAAACAGCTTCATATGGGTTGCATCACTAAATGTGGCTGCACCTTTACGGCTGCCTACGTACATTGCCCAAGGGATCAAGCCAACCGTAGTTCATTGAAATGAGCTCCATCAAGCTCAAGCACCTGTACCTGAATCTTCAGCAACGAACCCATCTGGCTGAGTCATATGAACCTCCTCACTACCGTCATGGAGAATAATGGCCTTCAACTTGAGCTTGTCGCGGTCACAAGCTTGAGACTCATGCTTCTTCACCCACGTGCGTGGTTTTACCTTGGTTCCAATGGCTGCAAACAATTCGACATTATCAGCAATGTCTTCAAGCAGTTCAGTATCAACCCTAACTACATGATCTCCACCCGGTGTCACATCCGGTGAAGTCTTCACTAATATCGAACCAACTAGAGATGGTGGAGTAGAATCAATCTCCACCTGCTGTGATACTTCCTTGGTCTTCGTCCTCTCCACCCACTAAGAGGCGATAAACTTCAACACTGAAGTCTCATCAAACGTAACATGCCTACTCAATACGATCTTCTTATTTTCAGGTTCCTATAACCTATAGCCTTTCATATTTCTATTGACACCCAAAAACACAAACTTCTTTGCTTATGGATTCACCTTACCATCTTTGGTACTGAAGTAGGTCAGACTTTCAAATTTTCGCAGTAAATCATGATCTTGAGCAGCTTTCCCAGACCAAATTTTCAATGGAGTTTTACCTCCTATCGCAGTCGATCCATTTATGAGATGGCTAGCATACACAATTGCCTCAGCCCAAAACGATTTGTCTAATCTTGCATTAGACAATAAGCACCGAACCTTCTCCAGAAAGGAACGGTTTATTTTCTTAGCCAACCCATATATACCTTCTGTGAAGTGAGTACCAATACCAGTGTTCTGGCCAAATCATAGGAATTGTTTCATGTCTCTTTCAACATTACTAATCGTAGCTCCTTGATCTTCCTACCTGTCTTCTTCTCCATTCTTCCTTTCCACTTTACCAACATCTCTAGGGCTTCATACCTTTATCTCATGGGATATATCCAATAATGCCTAGATAAACTATCAATAAAAGAGATAAAGTACCTGTGACCTCCAAGCGATGCAGTCTTAGCAGGTCCCCAAACGCTTACATGAATACAATCAAGAAGACCTTCTGAGCGGTGAGTACTGGTGCTGATTTCACTTTCTTCTTATTCAGAATGCTGTATTCACCCTCCAAGTTGCAGGTAGTAGCACCTTCTAATGGTCCCTTCTTTGCAGGAGCTTACAAAGACCTTTCACCTTCTTATCCGACCTTCACCTGTCAGGCCTTTGTGCAATCATCATCTGAAGAACTAGAAGTCTCCACCTGACCTGTAACCGTACTACCCTTCAAGTGGTAGAGGTTGTTCCTGTGGACACCCTTCATCACCACCATTGAGCCTTTGATCATCTTGAGAACACCAACTCGTATAGATATTAAAAGACCCAATGCTTCCAAAGCACTAACAGAGATAAGATTCCTTTTGAGTTGAGGTACATACCTCACCTCTTTCAATTCTCATACTATCCCATCTTCCATCTTGATACGGACTGTACCCATCCCTTCTATATTACACGGATGATCATCACCCATGACCGTGTAACATCCATCTAACTTTTCAAAACTAGAAAACCAGGCCCTGTTAGGGTATACATGATAGGTGGCTCCAGTATCTAAGATCCACTTAGCCTTATCTGAGTAATCAACAGTAAGAGTAGTAACAGAGAGAGAAAATACCGATGAGTCTGAATCCGATCCATCCGCCTGTACGAGATTCGTCTCGGTCTTTGACTCCTCTTCTTAACTTTAGCCTTTGGAAAATCAACTTTCCAGTACCCTAGCTCCTTGCACAAGGCGCACTGATTCCTCTTCAGATCTCTGAATCCTGATCTGGACTTTGATCTTCGCTGATCATCTCTTCCCTTCCTATTGAAACTCCTGCCTCTTACTGCTAATGCCTCTGTTGTTGTGTTCTCCGAAGAAGACAGTCGGTCATGTCTCCTTACTTCATAACTCACAAGAGTAGCAGATACCTCACTGTAGTTAAGGGATTTTCTTTCATTCATCAATGTAAGAGTAAATGTCTCATACACTTCCCTACGAAGAGAATTTAATAGGATTACCGCCTTATCCTCTTCATTGGTCTCCACATTCACGTTAACCAGATTTGTAAGAAGCTTCATGTATTGATTCAAGTGTTCATTGATGGATTCAAGTGTTCATTGATGGAGCATCCTCTTTGTATCTGAAAACTATAAAGCTTACTCTTCAACTGCAACCGCGATTCTATTCTTTTCGTCAGATACTTCTTCTCCAGGATCTCTCACAGCTGCCTCGCAGATGTCTCATGCAACACATGATACTTGATGTCTTGTGTCAAACAAGACCTGATCAAGCCATACGCCATTCTGTTCATCTTGTTCCAATCTTCTTCAGTTATTGATGCGCGCTTCTTCTTTAACCATAGAGTATCCTCGAGATTTGATACCGTCAGCGCATGCATCACCTCACACCTCCACATACCGAAGTTGTTCGTGCCTTTGAACTTCACCACATCAATCCTCAGCGGATGTGGATTCATAAATTTTTCGATAATGTAACTTCTCCAGCCATCTTCTCAATTGATTCCTCAAAGTAATGTGAAAACAAATAGAGTTAGATAAAATAAACTAGATAAAGATAGGATCTTTACTTTCACGCGAAACCCTCGAAGAGTTTCCGAAGCAATCTACTCCTTCAAATTGATTCCTCGAGCAATCTACACGCTGTTTTGAGGTCGACACACGCTGTTTTGAGATCGACACATGATCCCACAAACAGTCCCAACGCCGCTCCGAGATCGACACATGATCTCCGCCAAGCAGCAACTGATGCCCTTGGAATGAATACACGATCCCACAACTAACCTGGGATGCTCTGATACCAATTGTTGTGCGCAAGACAACAACCTCTCTGAGGAATCCACCAACCGGCAGAGACTGATGCAGTCGGAGATGTATCCAATACGACCAGAACAGAGAACAATAGAGAAAAGCAATCAATACAATATAAATAATAAGGTTCGGCAATTTGCCTACGTCCTCGGGCAAGGAGAGAGAGATTTTATTGATTCAACAATCAATATAAACTAATACAGAGGGATATTTGAGGGAACTTTCAGGGATATAATACACGAGGGCTCTACTCCTTATTTATAGCCACAGAGTCTTAGGGATTTAAGAAACTCCAATTAGATTTGACCCAAATAGGAAAGGAGTCTAAATCCTAAAAGGAATCCAAATCCTAAAAAAAGTCCAAATCCTAAAAGAAGAAACTATTCACCCGTTAGGAAACTCTAATTGGATTCGACTCCTTTTCAAAAACGAAGTCCGAATCCAAGTTGGATTCCACAAGCTTCATCAAACTTTCATCTCCTCTATCTCCTCTCTCCCTATAAATCAACCTATTGATATTGGAAGACCAAAAAAATTCTTTCAATATCTCATTTCTGAGTCTGATGGAATTCATAGGTATAGAAAGAAGCCCCATCAAATAGAGATTTTTTCCCGACCATCTTTCGATTTATAATACGAGATATAAGGACCACTACTACAAGTAGTACTACAACTTTGATCGTGAAATATTGATTACTTATTGAACCCTGTGAATCACATAAAAGAAGAATACTCTAAATTCGGGGGAAGGGGGGCAAAGAGTTCCATAAAACATTCTTAGTGAAAAAAATGAGAGTGAAACATCCCGCTAAATCGAATTTGATATATGAATCTAAGAGATAGTCAGAATTCTTGATCTCTCTCAGTATCTCTTTCAATTCAAAGATTCATGGCTTGAATTTGATGTTGTTTCTTTGATTCCTTCTAAAGGTTTTCATTAATTCTGTAACCCCCTGCTCCCCGGTGTACGTATCACCGTATCGGTACGCGATACGACGTACAAAATTGATTTGACCTCCGTGGTAGTCCGATTGAGCTGATTTCAGTTTTAAAAATCATTTTCTAATATTTTAGATGTTAAGATTTTCTGGAATTTTTCTGAATTAGTTTGGAAAATCTCCGTAGTCGGTGTCGACCAATACCGATAATCGGCCTTGCTATTTTTATTTCACAATCGGAGTTGGAGTTTGAGAATCCGCTTTCACCATATGTCTTAGAACCATATGAGCTACGTTTGGGTATTTTGGGGATTTTTCTGAATTTATCGAAAATCCGGCCAAACCGGTGTCGCCCGTATCGGCGAGACACTCCCAGATTTTTAATTTGCAAACCGGATCGAGTTTCTGCAAACCGTCTTCATCTTACATCTCAGGCTAATATTCTCTATTTTTTGTAATTTTTGGGTACTGTTCGGAGTTCGTCGAATATTGGGCCAATATTATAATAATAAAATATTATTATTTTTATTTTTCTTTTACTTTTTCTTCTCTTTTCTTATTCCTTCTTCTCCAAGCTTCTTTCTCCACCGCCTCTTAATTCCACCGACTCCCATAACCGCCTAAACCCATTAAGCCCCTCCTCTCTCTCTCCTCACTCACTCACTCACTCTCTCTTCCCCCCTCTCTCTCTCTCCCACGTACATGTCTGAAGGGGGTTGTCTGACATTTACCCTTTCTCTGGTTTGGGGGTTTCCAATTCCAACTTGGATAGGTGCAGTTTGAAGGAGGTTGTGACATTATTTTGGCATTACTTGCGATCTCTGTTTCTTTCTTTCTGGCTCCTCTTCTTCTTCGTTTTCTCCATGGGAATATGACTCGATTTTCTCTCTCCACCTCTCTCTATCACACACCCCCCTCTCACCCTCTCTCCCCTCTCACTGTTCCATGGCCGGGGGCGGGCCTGACCCACGCCCGCGGCCAGGCGTCGCCGGCAGGCTGGCCAACCGCCGCCGCCGCGCCCAGGCCGGCCGGCGCCCCCCCTCTTCTTTTCTTCTTCTTCTTTTACTGTACTTCTTCTTCTTCTTTTCCTTATTTTTTCTTCTTCTTTCCAGATCCTCTTCTTCTCTCTCCATCTCTCCGTTCATCTCTTCCCCTGAGAGTTCCCGCCGGCGGAGCAGACCGGCCGCCGGCGAGTTGTGCCGCCGGCCAGACGCAGGAGCGCGGCAGCACAGCTCCTGCTGCCGCTGCTGTGTTGTTACTTTATTGGGGATTTGGGTTTTACCCAAACCCATTATCTCTCATTGGGTTAATAACCCGATTGGGTACGGGTTGATTTGAAACCCGTAAACCCATAACCCATCACTTAAAGTACGGGTTTGGGTAGTGGATCCCAACCCGACCCGTTTGCAGTTCAACCCGGCCCAATAAAGGTACTTTACAGAAACCCCTTGTACAATTCAGTATTTACATTTATTATTTTATTTACATATTTAACCCTTTTGTCCTGATTTAGTATCCGGGCGATATCTAGAGCATCCGGACTCCGATTCGGGCGATTCTGGATCCGTTGCGATCGTGGGAAAGAGAGCGACCTTCCTGTGGCTAGTTTGTGAGTGTTTTTCTTTTATAAATTATATTTTATCATGTTTAGTGACATTGATTGATATATCTTGATTATGGATAAACGACGGTAACTAGTAATTATTAACTTGTAATTATTGGCACCTCACTGTCATAGGAATAACAGATAATATTGTAAGGTATGTCCTGATTTAATATAAACATAGGTGATATAATAATAATAACAATAAATATTGACATAGACAACTCGGACCCCGTCATCATATCCGCACAGCTACTGACACTCGGGCCACTCTTTCACCATATTCATGGATACTATTATGTTATGTATGGGATCATAGTTAGATAATTATCGTCACATGTCTACTGATCCACGATACTCGGTGACACTACACGGTTACGGGACATGCATGCTAGACACCCTTATTACACGCACTGGTATCATCACTATACGGGTACTGTAGGTCAATGGACATGGTAGTATCTGAGACACTGACCACCGTGACTTACATATCCTGTCACCCGGGACCCTGTTATCACATGTACATGTATCACGTTGCACAGATACTATGACACATCACACCAGTAGTTCGTATTCATGTGCACCACTTCACAGAATACCGTCATTTCATATTATTGTTATCATCGTCACATGGATTCTCGGTATATCACTGTTATCCATGCATGTCTGGTTTCTCTATTCTTGTCATATGGATACCTGTTCATATTACATGTATTATTGTTCCATGCTATTCCCGTATGCCTGTTTTACGATTGCTTGTTTCCCGTTACTGATATTGATATACCCGTTACTGGATACATGAGCTATTGATATGCAATGTGTGGAATGCCATAGATATTGTTTCCCGTTTCCCGTTATCGTGTTTCCTGCTATCAATAGAGCTCATGTCATGTTGTCGTATTACATGCACCATGACCCGTACTTGTTCCTGTATACTGTATAGTGAATGATAATAAAGAGAACTTGGGTATGGGGAGACTTGACGGTTGATTAGGTCTTGTCAGGTGGATGTCTGGATCCATTGTTTGTCCCACTGCAGGGGACGGGGTAGTGCTGGCTACCGTCTGTTATAGCTCATGAGCTCCCGTTTCCCGTTATTGTTTTAGCTCATTGAGTTCCCGTTACATGTTACAGCCTTAGCGGGCTGGCCTGGTCTCAGCAGCCAGGGGTCTGTTTAAGGCCGTTGTCCCGGGTATGCACGGGATACACCCACCTGACTAGAGCTCCTCGACCAGTTGGTTTCCAAGTAACATAATAAAAACAGTATACACAATAGTGATATTGGGAACACTTGTTATTTGGTCACTCTCTCGTTTGGATAATGGTACCCGTAGGCCATGTCCGGATGAGTTCGACTGGAGTGCGGGCTCCAGTATGAACTGCCAGTGGTATGAGACACTGGAAGAGAGTGATTGTAATACCAGGTGGTACTGATTGCTACTATTGTATAAATCACATGACATGCCTAGTACCTGTATGCTATCTTGTTACTGTTCATGCTACTTTATCCGATATCATGTTACCTGTATACTTGTTACTTTACCTGGTACATGTTATACTGTCTGTGATGGCATATGACGCATGTTCTGCATTGCATGGCATACGACGCATGTTCTGCATTGCATATATTATGCTTTCTGTATAGCAGACATCACTACTGTATGTACACCACATCGTATAGTGATTATACTGCATAGGCCCATCTGCCTGTACACGTCTATCACGTCGCCACTCGCATGTTCATTTCTACCACGTCACCATTTACCGGACACGACTATAGACATGACACGATGATAACCGGCTTAATGATGGTATTAAAAGATGACATGTATAAATATATTTCTACTGCTTACATGTTTACTATTTCTACTGCTTATGACATTCTTCATATATATCCTTATTATAAGATATCACCAGTACAACATGATGTATTACCTATTCTTATCATGCTTGTATTACTATTGTATATATTACTGCCTCCTTCATTTTACCACTCACTAGGTCGCTTTCTGACGACCCTGGGTTTGCGTGCCCAGATTGGAGATCCGCGTACCGAGAGTGCCTTGGAGTCACATAGGAGATTCCTCATCTGGCCTATTCATAGGTATCTTAGTAATTTATTTCTGTTATCTTATTTGTCCCTATTTTCATATCTGTTATGATCGCTGACCTTTTTCTGCAGGTATTCTTATACTTATTTCATGCTGGAACTCATGTGTATATGGAAGTTATATCCTGTACTGAGGCTCAACGTACTCGTGAGTGTGTTTTCACCTCGCGTATGTACGTCGCCATAACGTCTCCGTACCTGCGGGATCGGGGCGTTACAAATTCCTACTAAAGATTTCATTTCAATTGGAATTTGGTTATTCATAATGTACGATGAGACCTTCTAAGCATCCATAACTTAATGGTTAAAGCGCCCAATTCATAATTGATAAATTCGTAGGTTCATTCCTACTGGATGCACGCCGATGGGAATGTTCAATAAGTCTATTGGAATTGGCTGTATCAATTGAATCTCATCATCCATACATAATGAATTGCTATGATATATTCATACCATAACATATGAACAGTAAAAAGTAGAATTCTTATCGATACTAGAACACATAGGGAAGAAAATTGATTTATGGACGGAATCAAATATGCAGTACTTACAGAAAAGTTATTCAGTTATTAGGGAACAATTAATATACTTCTAATTCGGATCAGAATCAACTACGACAGAAATAAAGCATTAGGCCAAACTCTTCTTTAGTGTCAAGGTAATAGCTATTAATAGTCATCAAAGAGCCATACCCAATATCTTGATTTAGGAAGATATTGGGTATAGCTCTCTTCTCCACAAAAGTCCGCCAATGAATGATAAGTATCTATTTTTTTTATTTCAAATTAACGAGGTTTATTATCGTTCCTCGCACGTCTCGTGAAAGTCAGAGTAGGCGCGAATTCTCTCAATTTGTGACCTATCATATGATCTGTTATATGAATAAATAGGTAAATGTTCCTTTCCATTGTGAATAGTTGAATTACCAATTATTTTGGGTATAATGGTAGATGCCTGAGACCTGATTACTATTATTTCTTTCTCCTCCATCATGTTGAGTTTTTCAATTTTTCTATATAAATTCTTAGCTATATTTTTTTTAATGAACGTGTCACAGCTGATTACTCTTTATTTTATTTCACATTTTAAAGATTGATATTCTATGTTCAATAGAATAATAAAATATCTCAATCTAAGTATGAATGTAAGAATAAAGGCAACAATGATGAATGGAAAAAAGAAAAAAAAATACTTCAACTAGATAAGGGGTGGATGTAACCAAGTGGATCAAGGTAGCGTGTTGTGAATCCACCATGCGTGGGTTCAATTCCCATCGTTCGCCCATCACATTATTTCAAATTAAAAAAGATTGATTCTCAATCTTCCTATTTATGATGACAAAGAATAAAGTTATCACTATATTTTTTCCCTACTTCCAAGCGCAGGATAACCCCAGGGGGTTGTAGGCTTTTTTTATCGATAGGGGCTCTCCCTTCCCCTCCTCTATAGTGATGATCTATAGGGTACATAACTACTACTCTTACTACAACACGTTTATCTAGCTAACACTTTGATCCGACTCTATCCAAACCTTTTTGGGTCACCCCAACATTCCCCACTTATTCGACTGTTACTAAAAGTTTTTGGGTATCAACGGATCTCCCAAGATGGTAATTTTAATGTGCTTGATTTGCTCAATTTGCAATTAGCTTCGCTAGAGCGCCTTCAGCTCTAGCTAATTGTCCACCATTTCAAAGTATGATTTCTATGTTGTGTATAGTCGTACTTAAGGGCATATTAGTTGAAGTAGATTCTTCATTTTATCAATAAAAATCTCTTTCCAAACTCTACAAGCTTCTTTCAAAACATACTACTTTATAGAAGTATATGATGAATCTGGACAGATGGATCTTATATGTATCATATGATGAAGTATCACACAAAGGAAAGATGGAAATCCAAAAATGCAGAATCACTCATGTGTGATCTTCTACCATCCGTCATCTGACTTATGTTCTTCATGTGACATTAAGACCAAATGACTATGAAATTACATTGATACTTTCACATATTACGGGTGACATAGGAGATATCTCTATTTTTTCCCTTGTAGATCTTTATGATTACAACTGTTTAGCTCTCAACTCGTCTCTGACCATCAAATTAAATGTGAATAACCCGTCCTCCTCTCTTTGAAACAAGCCATTTCCCACTGTAGATTGAATAAGGTTGTATGCAGGTTAAACATATGAAATAAAGGATATGCTAATAGATATATACTACAGATAGTTGTTGGTGTGGAGTCTACCACAACAGAGGATAATCTTCATATAAGCAATCCACATAATAAAACTGATTTGAAATGTGGCCAATCTTCTTGTCCACTACTAATACAATTTAGAACTCCAGCAGACAACTTACTGAAAGTCAGGCAAGTCGTTTTCCTAATAATATAGTCATATATATCTTTAATTAAAACCCGAAAAATAATTCTAAACCCAGTCACTAAGTAATCCAGGTATCTTCAACTCCATATAAGCAGTCACCCTGAAGCATCACATTGCGTATTTGCTGAGTTAATTATAATTTTACTTCATCAGTGTAGAAATTTTCATTCAATAGAAGTAATGCAAGTCTCTGAAATATGTATAATAGTATTAAACATCCATATTTAATAAAAACAAATTTGGACTCAGATCGAATCTAGATTTTCTGATATTATTGAATACAACTTATGATTGGAAAGAAGAGTGAGTTCAAGTGTAAATGTTACTCCCTTCTTACATTAAAATAAGCAAATATATAATCACATTAGTTATGTCATCAAGGTCTTACAAACTGGAATACTAGATAGGCTTTAATATCATGCATGAAAGCATGTTCTGTTACATTCGATTGTTTGGTTATTCAGATATTTGTTCAAGACATTTTGGATAGTTAAATACTACACCGGATATCTATATTTTGTCCAAATACGGGAAAAAATTTAGATTCTGAACAAATTTTCATCGCTAGGCATGGCAATTAGTACATCTAAGTGACAATACATTAAAATTTCAAGTACTACTGTTATAAAGGGATGATCAACAATTTGCATAAGCAATTGCACGAGGAGTGCAGTCTTCTCAGCTTTGTGCATTTAGAAAGCATCTTAGAGTTGAATGCAATTCCCCATATTAAAACTAGCAACTTTCCACTTTTTTGACACACTACCAGTGTCTCTGATAATTGAAAAGAGGTTGCTTCTTGATTGCATGAGCTTCAACTGTATAACAATCTGCAAGTCCAGATGCATTTGGATTAATAATTTACACTCACTTTGTTGTAGCATGATTTTGATTCTGTAGTTCCGCTCTAAGTTTAATCAAAAGACATTGCTGGCTCAATAAAGCAACATCTAGCAACCAGTTGATTTTCCATGTAACATAAGAAGACACAGTTAGATCATCTTCTCAGAATATCTCTATCACTTGAAAATCAAAGAAGTGACTCAGCAAAGGTTCTCCAAGAACTGGAAATGGGGGCCAAAATTCGTTACAGGAAAATAAAATTTCTTGACTTTCTTCGTAAACATAGCCTAGACAAGTAAGCCTAAAAACCAAACTGATCAGAGGTCCAAACCTGGAACCTGATTGGTGATCAGCTCCTGTAACTTTCATAGTTCAAGCTTCCTTAATTGGCTTGTTCAGACTCTGTTCAGACAGAATTTCTAGTGTTCCACCAGCATGTTCCTTACACAGCTTCACAAATGCAGCAGAACATGCACATGCACAAATAAATAAACAAAAGACAAAATGGCATCTGTGTTGAATTATGGTTATCACTGTGTGTAACCGGAGTTTTGACTGTGTATAAACAAGTATGAGTCACGGCTGAAAAATTGGAGACAAGTATTCTATTCATTAAAATAATGAGCAATTCCAACAATAAATTTACCATGGTGATAACTGATCTCAGTTATGTATGCAATAGGGTGATACATCACTGTAGAAGTATAAAGCAAAAGTTGAGAATTGAGATAAGGTGTAGACAACATTAACTATGTTTAGATAATTAATAATACAACTGGATAATGCTCTGTCATGCTGATGCAGGATGGCATTGGTCAAGCGAAACACATGCGCGCGCACATGCACACAAATGCCATTGGTCAAGTGATGTAGAGAGCGGAGCCAAGGAATTAGGTTCAACCAAGGCTCAGTAGCAAGCCCTAGTCGACCGGACGGTCGACTGGGAAAAATTCACTGAAGACAGCGGTCGACCGCCTGACAACAGAGAACAGACGAAGAAAAATAGAAGGCGTCTATCGACTAACCAGTAGAAGAAGACAAGGTGCTAGTCTCCTGGTCGACTGGCAAGAAGCGGAACCAAGACTTGAGAGCTTTGTCTCAAAGCCGGTCGACCAGCTAGAAGCAAAACCAATAACAAAGTTTTCATTCAATAATTCATTGCTTTATTCACTGAACTGAGGCTCTTTAAACAGATTCTTACAAAGAGGAGTTTCCTGTTATACCCAATGTGGTACTAAACAAAAGAAACTCAAAAACTAATGCCAGTCTAAAATAAGACATAATCAATTAAAATCGATCAAAACTACGCAATCGACTCAAATGGAGTCCGATCGAACTCAAAAGAAAAGCTACGACAATTGCAACACATGGACTAAACAATTGCCTAAAAAATATAAAGAAAGAAAGCCATAGCTAAACATGACTTAAAATCATAGCCAAAGAGAGGCAGTTGTGACAGGGCAACGACGACACTGATATGTCCGAACATGAGTCGGTATGGTGCCTCCATCAACTCTCCCAGGGTGAAAAGAACTCGGCACTGTTGAGTATGGTTCTAAATGGCTCTTATAGTACTCTAATAAATCTGAGACCAATCGCTGCAGGTCCTCCCGAGTAATTCATGTATTATCAGATTCTAGACAACCCTTCCAATGCACTAGATATCTTCTGCAACCACCATCTCGAGTGAAGATGATCTGATCATCCTTTATACTATCAATTTGTTCAACTGTAATTGGGACATTTGTCTTTGGTAGTGGTGAAAATTGGGGTCCCTCAAGTAAAGGCTCTGGGGTAGGCTCATCAAAATTCACAAGTGGATTATCAGGGTTAAAAGGATGACCTATTTAAGCTACTAAATCTGAGATATAAAATATCGAACTAATACTGAAATCTGAAGGTAAATTAATTCATAGGCATTTGAATTAATTTTCTTCAGAATTTATAAGGGACAACACTATGAGCATTCAATTTCTTAACAGTTTCTGGTAGGAACTATTCTGATCAAATCCGGATCATTATATAATCACACTCATTAAATTCAAGATGCCTTCAGTGAAAATCAACATGGGATTTATAATAGGCATTATTTTCTTGAATTTTCTTACTGATTGTTTTGTGTAAATCATGGATATGTAATGTGAATGCAGATGCAGATTGGGATACTGCTATGCCATAGGGATAAGATTTATAAGCTTTTAAGGTTTGTAATAATGCACAACCTCAAATAGACTCATGCCTATAGATCTATTCACTGAACTATTATATGTGAACTCTACGGTAGGTAAAATCAGATCCCAATTTCTTAAGTTCTCACCAAGCATAACAATAGATCTCTTAGACTCATGTTAACCACCTCAGTTTGATCCTCTGTTTAGGGATGAAAAACAGTTGAAAATTTGAGTTTAGTTCCCATCTTGTGCTATAAGGTCTTCCAAAAATAGCTCATAAATTTCACGTCCCTATCTGACACAATTGTTAATCCACAAAGTAAATCTAAGCAATCTTGAAAGCGTCTGCATGACAAAAAATGGGCCATCTTTGAAAAACAGACCACAACAACAAATATGAAATCATCTTCCTGATAGTCTTAGGAAGCCCAAGCACAAAATCCACACTCACATCCTGCCAGGGATAATCTAACATAGGTAGAGGCATGCTCATACCAGTATTCTGTTTTCGCTACTTAGCTAACTGATAAGTGCGACATTGCCCTATAAGCTTTGCAATGTCTCTCTTAAGACTTGGCTAGTAAAATAAACTCTTTACCGTCTCTATAGTCTTTTTTGGCCAAAGTGACTGGCAAGGCCTCCAACATGCAATTCCCAGATATGGTAACCTCTCAAGGAAGTATGGAAAACACATAGCTTACGAAATTGAAATAAATTTCTATCATGAAATAGGAAGCCATCTATTTCAGGAGTCACCCCTTCTTTTAATACATAGACAATCTCTTAAAAGTCGGGGCTCGACTCATACTCATCTATGATTCTCTTAAAGCCCATTACCTCAGCACTCAATTGTTTAAGAAAGCAAACTCGACGACTGAGTGCATCAATGACCTTGTTTTCAACTCCAGACATGTGTTTAAGGGTGTAAGTGTAATCTTGCAAAAATTAATCCATCGACTATATTTAGCACTGAGCTTCTTCTAAGAATTAAGGTATCAAAGGGCTTCATGATTCGAGTAAAAGATAAATTCTTGCGGCAAAAGATAATGTCGCCAATGGCACAAAGATTGCACTATAGCGTAGAATTCCTTGTCATAGGAAGAGTAATTCAATCTAGCACCTATAAACTTTTCACTGAAGAAGACAATGAGGTGCCTTTTCTGACTTAATACTCCACTAATGTCAATGCCTAAGGCATTACACATGACTTTGAATACCTTAGAGAAATCAGAAAGTCTCATAACAGGTGCTTCATGTTGGTCCAAAGGACCATCACTCTAATTTTGATGATAGCTAACTCATGTAGTTATAGTTCCAATAATCTTATTGTGTTTAAGTTTTAGATATTGTGTAGTATCTCTATTTTTAAAATACAAGATTATTAATAAATAATAATATTTTTAATTTATGTACATGTATTTTGTGTTAATTATTATTGTTGTTAATTGTTATGTATTATTATTATGATTATTATTGGTAATTATTATTATTGTTATTGTTAAATATTTTCATGTATTATTGTTATTGATAAGTACTATTATGTATTAATATTATTATTATTTAGTGTTATATTATTATTATTATTATTATTGATATATTGTTATTGGTGTTATTATTATTATGGTTATGCTTGATTACTATTATTAATACTAGTATTATTAATATCATTATTGTTATTATTAATTTTATGTTGTTATTATTATACCCATTCCTATTTCCAACCCATTTCCATTTCCTTATTTCCTACCAAACCCATTAAGCTAAACCCACAACCCAATCTCCTAATTTACATGTATATTGTCCTCCAAACCCAACCCATTACCTATCCAAACTTAAAACCCAATACCCATAACATCTCCTACATACTCATCTCCTAAACCTAAACCCTAACCTAATATTATTTTTTTCCTTCTCTTCTCTATCTCCAACAGCTGCCCCACCTCCCTTTGTACTGCAGCCGTGACCCCTCCCTTACCGAGCTTCTGCATGCACAACCCATGCCACCTCCGCCCTTGCTTGCCGCAAGCCTTTACGTGCAAGATCCCTGGAGCTCCTCCTTCCCTCCTTGTCGAGATTTCCCTTACTTGCCTCTCTTGGCCGGCAGTCCACACCAACTCCAAAGCCCCGTCGTGACCTTGAACCAATGGCAAGGCCATGCTCCACCTCTCCTATCCGCATGGCTGAATCCACTTGCTGTCTTCATCGGCTAGCGCGAGCACACCCCTCTCCTCCTCGAGCACTCCTGTGAGCCATTGTCATCCTCCGTGAGCTCCGCCAGCGTGCCGAAGCCACCCTATGGCTGGCCTTGCCCTATGACCATGAGTCTCTCCCACTTTCTTCTCTCTCTCTCTTTGTAATTTATATGTGTGTGTTATATTAATGTGCAATTATGATTATGTGTGTGTTATAAATAATTTTGTGTGAGTGAGAATGCATGCATGTGTAGTGTATAATGTGTGCGTGAGTGCATTTAGGTGCATGGGTGTGTTTTAATATTTGTGTGTGTTTTAATTATGTATGCATGAGTGTGTGTGTGTGTATTCAATATATGTGTTCATGTACATGTGCATGTATGTTTAGATGTGTGGGTAAGTGTATATATGTATATGTATGTGTATATGTGTGTGTATTTGTGTGTATAGGTATAGTTTTGTGTATATGTGTGTGTATGCGTGCGTGTATAGTTACATGTACGTATGTGCATACACGTGTGTGTGTGTGTATGGGTGTATATCGGTGCATGTGTATTTTTATGTTCGTGTGTATTTATGGTTGAGTGTGTATTTCAGTTACAGTGATTACGGATTCATTCGTATGATCAGAACTCGGTAATAGGAGACCCAGACCCAATTCGGATTTGTGCTCGTTGTGGACTTGATACACTGGTGATTCAAAAATCGACATATGAGATGATCCAGAGATCCGTACTGATTCGTGTAGTGAAGACCAGACGGCGATTCGGATCCAAAACCGTGTCATTTCATGTGAGTGTTTATTTTTATGTATTTCCTTATTTACTGTTGCATGTAGGTATTTGTGTATCTATTCGTATTATTTCATGTGATCGTCCGTACTAGTATGATTATCTGCATCACTTCTTGAGATATAAGGGAGTGTTCACCTTATTTATGTAGTTGATATGAGTGTTTATTGGTGTCATTTCATGTGATAGTTGGTTCTCACTATTGATTTAGAACTAGTTGTGGTATACAGTAGACTGTGACTTATTTCGATCTATGGATTGGCTGGTCTAGTTCATGTTTGAGGATAGATGACATATTTTATGTGAAGTATTTATCGACTATTGTTGGTGATTATTTTGATCGAAACTCCTTTAGATCTTGAGCAAGGCTTAGATAGGAAGTTGCCTCATCGATAGACCAATTTACCGATATTTGGATTGGTATTGACTTAATTAGATTTAGAGTTGATTTGATATTTATATTCTTTATATTAGATTTAATCAGTGGACTCGATTGTGGTGGACTTGACCTTGGGTTGAGGAGTAGGCGTAGATTGGGTTAACCTGACTTGGTGCATGTATAAACATAATTGATTAGTTATTTAAATTTTTGAATCTTGTGATTAAACTTAATGGAAGTGAGAGTGTATAATGATCCTAATCAGATTGGATAGTGATGATTGGTTAGATATAAATGAGTACGTATTTCTATGTATTGGGACTTAGATATATCAGTAACTAAGAGAATGAATATACTAATGATGTAGATAATGGATATACAAATGATGTAGAGGATGGATACACTACTGAACTTCGAGGATCAAAATCAAGTAATATAAAAAAGAGAATGGATTTATTAGTCTATTGAGTTGTGGTTATTATATCGGATATATTGGTGATTTAGAGGATTAGAATAGATTGGTAGCGATGAGAGAACTGATTATTGATTCATTGAGATGGTTGTTACTATATTAGATATATTGACTTAGATTCAATATTTGATGTTCACAGTGATTGTTATTGAGATTATGAGTTGATGGATCGGTTACTGATATTGCTTTAGTACAGATGGATGAGATGTTCACTGATTCTAGATAGGACTGTAACGTAAGGAATCAGTGTCTAGACCTGTTATTATTATTATTTCATATTACTGAAAATTACTGAAAAAGTATTGTTAGACCGTAACCCCATGTACAGTCCTTGTTCATCATATACACGGTTACTGAAACAGTCTACTGATCACCGTGTATATGATTACTGTTTACTGATACTGTATTGTTACTGTCACTGTATCGTCCTAGTATTATAGATAACATGGATATTGATTGTTATAACTGAATCAAATAAATATGTAAATGGACAATTTACACTGGATTGGGGAAATTGATGGAGGAGCAACATCTATATTTTGGGTGGACAAAGGATACAGTTTGCGTAGCCGACTTATGATTTCACTGCAGGGTTTCGGGGGATGATTGACATTCCATCTATTTATTGTTTCACAGTGATACTGTTAGTATTGTTCCACAGTGATACTAGCTACCTAGCGATAGGGCCTGATTCAGCGCCAAGCATTTGGGTTGTGGCCTCTAGGTATGTACAGAATCCACCTAAAGTATGAATAATATCTCCAACTAATCAGTTTCAATAACTTAGGACCCTGATTGACATGTGTAGTAGGCGTAGTATGAGATGCGTCTATTACATGTGCCAATTGGTGTTCGCTGATATAATAAATAATGATAAATTATTTATAATGTATTGTGACTAATTGTATTTACCCGATACAAGTATACTTGGTTGGACACTTAATTGTACACTGGACTTTAGCACTGACTGACTTTATCCATTGATATATAGACACCTGACTTTACCATATGGTTTTAGAGTAGTCTGTTATCGTCATTGTTTAGTTATATGTTGTATGTTATAGTGTTCTTCATGCTTGACCATTTATTATTATATTGCATTTCATCATGTTATATGCACGTGCACCTTCCTCTTATACTTTACACACTCATTGGGTCGCTTTCTGACGATCTTGGATTACAGGTCCAGATATTAGATGTTTCATTTTATTGATCAAATATTTGATGAGATCGAACATGTTGCGAGGAGCTGGAGTTACCCTCGGCTCGATCATGGTATTCCTGCTCTTTCATTCCTATAATTCTTTTTCTCTGTGCATCAGTCTTAGTTATCATCCTATTCCATTTCTTTGTTCATTGTTATCTTGTGTGAACATTTATATGTGTATTGCAGTGATTGTAATTTATTATAGTTTATTTTTATAGCTTGTTCATGTTACTTTAGGTTTAGCGTGTATACGTTCGGTGGTTTCCTCGCGTATATACGTCGCCGACTCTCGTCGCGACTCCGTTTTCACGTATTTTGAAAAGCGGGGCGTGACAAATTGATTAATATCTTAGTTGGTGTTTAACTTCTTTGAAGCTAACACATGGTGATTCAAGAGCTCAAACTTATAGAACATATCTAGTACTCAAAATAGAGTCTAGCACGAAAAATCAAGTTTGGATCAAGTCTACTTGAAAAAGATCTATAAGAAGACTTGTTTAGAGTTTATGAGTTTAGATCTCTTGTAAAGAATAGATTAATTTTGACTGCTCAAGTTTACACATACACAAAAGTTTTCATACCTAATTTTTTGGTTTTGATATTTTATAAGGATTGGTTTTTGATACATATCCAATATTTTTCAAATTTTATATCATGTTTCAAACATGTATCTCATAGTATACGTATTATCAAAACACTTTTTAAATCAATACAAAATATTTAAAAATGAGTTTAATTTCAAAAATTATCTGAAAAGTGTTTTCTAGGCCAAGTCGGTCGACTGGGCGATCGACTGGGCCTCTGGCTGTTTCTAGGCGTTTGCTTGTCACACTGTGCACGTTTGTAGGATGACCGATCGGTCGATCGGCAAATCTAGCGGTTGACTGGGCGGTCGATCGACTGTCACACCCAAGTCTCAGTTTGAGATCGGCTGACCGGGCGGTCGACCCGATGCCTATCGACGAGTTCAATATTTTGAATTACCGGTCGGCCGGTCGACCGTTTTGCTGATTAGCTCGACACTCTTTTAATATTTTAACTATAACTTTTTATTTTGATATTCAATAAATGTGATTCAAATTGTATTACAAAGATAATTTTCAGAGATACATTTCTTATTTCATAATCATTTTCTGATTCAGTAGTTTAGAATATCAAATATTGGTTTGAAATCAGTTCATATTCTGAAAGCAGTTTATAGTTTTTGATTGGACATATTTTACTATTTTGATCATAACTTTCTGCCCTAATGTCATATTGATTTGATTTAAATTGCCTTAGAAAGATAACATAATTATATACAATTTCTTCCTATATACTTATTTTCAAATTTTAACGTTTGGGCCTCAAAATTGTACTCAAATTTGATCTATTGCACAGACTGGGCTCAAGTCGGTCGACCGCCAGCCTCCAACGATCAGAAATTTGACCGTTGGACGGTGATCGGCCGGTTGACCGACATGGCATTTCTTGCACCTTTCTAAACCTAATGACTAGTTTTTCTAAGGCTATATATATGGGGGTTTTGGGTGAGTTTTCAACAAAGGTTTTAAGAGCAAATATTTTCACTTTCAACAGAGTATTTCAACAAGTTTTTCAAAAGTTTTTGTGTTCTAAATCCATATCTCTACTGGGTTTTAAAGTTTTAAAAAATCAAAGAAAACAAGTTATGAGAATTTTACTTTCAAGTTAAAAGTTTCTATATCATTTAAGAAGTTTTCCCAAGTGTTTTCTTTTGTACTTCACTTTTAAAATCTTTATTTTCTCATAAGCTTGAGCTATTCATTGCAAAATTTATCCTCTAAAATCTTGTATTGTGAGATATGTTCTTTGTGATCACCAAGTATTGTAACATTCTCTTTTGCTTTGTACTTTGGCTTTGTGCCTTTCCTCTTGTGTAGAGGTGATTGCTTTGTGCATAGGTTTTGTGCCTTGTCTTTGTGCCTCCTCTTGTATAGAGGATTGAGTTTGTATCCTTTATGGAGTTCCTTAGTAGAGATAATAGAAATTCTTCACGGATGAAGGTGGGGACGTAGAGCTTGGTGCTCGAACCTCAAAATATATCCTTGTGTTTGCATTCAGCTATCTCTCTCTAAACTCTACTCTCTTTATATCTTGCATTGCTATTATTGTTCACTCATTCATGCTTGATATTGTTTGTGTGCTCACACTTATATTGAACCAAGAGAGTTACCGAAGCATCTTAACTCTTTGTCTTGAGGAATCTTGAGGAGAAGTTCTAAAGCTCTTCACTGGGAATTCAACTTCACTCTTTGGATATCTATTGTGTTAGTGTAAAAATTTTAATTCTGCATTATTTGTCATTAGATTAGCATTACACCTATTTACCCCCCAATAGGTGTACTTTCACTTCAGTGCTTCAGTCATCCTTTATTTAATTTCTTTGAACGCCTTGCCAGCGATTACAAGCCACTGAAATTCTTTTTTCTTCAGGCAGTCTGTAATTGAGGCCATGATAGTACTGCATCCCTTTATGAATCATCGGTAGAAGGTTGTTAGCCCATGAAAACTTCTAACATCTCAATATTTTGGGGCTCTGGCCTTCTACAATCGCCTGAATTTTCTGAGGATCTACAAAAACCCCTTGAAAAGATACAACAAATCCCAAGAATATAACTCGATCAGTCATGAACACACATTTTTGGCATATAGTTTTTCTTTTTTCAAGGTGCAACAAACTTAACTAAGATAATCCATATGGTGTTCCAACATCTTACTGTAAATCAAGATGTCATCAAAGTACACGACCAAGAACTTATCCACAAAAGGTCATAATACCTGAGTCATCACACACATGAAAGTGCTGAGAGCGTTTGTCAAATCAAAAGACATGGATATCCACTCATATAGACTGTCTTTAGTCTTAAAAGCGATTTTTCACTCATCTTCTGGACTAATCCGAATTTGATGGTAGCCACTCTTCAGATCTTCAAGAAAATAATAGTTTCAGACATCATGTCTAACATGTCATCTAGTTTGGGGATGAAAAACTGATATTTAATGGTGATCTTGTTGATGGCATGACTATCAATGCATATCCTCCAATGAATCATCTTTCTTTGTGGTTAATAATATCGGATTGAAACTTTTTTAATGAAACCCTTACTCAATAGTTCATCGATATACATCTTGAACTCTGCATGTTCAATCAGATTCATTCTGTAGTGAGGCAAGTTGGGCAAATGGAACCCTGGACAAAGTCTATAGCATGTTGGATGTCACACATCAGATGTAGGTTATCCGGGAGTTCTTTTAGAAAGACATCAACAAATTCTTTTAATATCGACATAGATGTGGAGGAATTTGCTCCTGGGAGTTATCATTAACTTTTCTGACAACAAGAAAAACAACAGTAGAACCTTTAGGACATTCCTTGTCAATAATTTTCAAGCTAATTAGAGCTAAGGACTTCTTACTACTTGATACATCATCGAATTAGTTTCAGGTGGAAGAGTAGGTCGTAATGGAGCTATCTTGACCTCTTTCTCTCATAAACAAATGAACAGGAGTTCGAATGCCCACAAATAGTAACGGCCAGTTCATATAACCAAGGTCGACCCAAAATGATATGGCCCACATCCATGGTGACTACATCACACCAAATCTCGTCCGAATATATTGCAAATTGGATCGAAACAAGACATCTTTTCTTCACCTCAATGGACGCAAAGTTCACCCAAGTCACCTTATAGGGTTGGGGGTGAGGAACAGTCTCTAGTCCAAGTTTAGTTACCATGCCTGAAGCGATGGTGTTGACACAACTCTCACTATTAATTATAACTGACAATTCTTACCACCAATTTTAGTGAGAGTTTAAAAAATTGAAGATCTACGCCAGTCGTCATTCCCTTTAAGTTGAGCTAAGGCGCATCTCACTGTACTCAGACGGTGGGTAACCCCATGAACACCATCAATCGAACCTGGGCGCTTGCTCAAATACATCACAAGGTGTCAGCATGATGAACATCAAAATCATCTTCCCAAGTATTCCCTTCAGAGTCATGGATGATTTCTTCTAAATTTCTGGATCATCATCCGAGTGGGCTTCAATAAACAACGTCCTTGCCTTACTCGGATGCTGTGCTAAGACATGACCAAACCTTTGACACTTGAAACATTGAGTCTGCTAAATGGATCCAGATGACTTACCTACTATTCCTTTACCTTTGTCTTCACGCCTTGGAGTGTAACTACTAAACCCAAAATGAGACAGAGGTTGGGATGAATTGGGTTGAAATTTTATAGCATTAGTCTTGTTGGTATTATCTTTATATTTTGTGCCTCTAGGGAACATCAAAACTTGGGGTTGATCTAAGTCTTGGACACTTTGAATAGCTTACTCTAGGGTAGAGACATCTCTGACAATTAGCTCACGTCTAATATCATCCTTAAGTTCTGAACAAAATTTAGACAAGACTATGGTATCAGATCCATTCTCACTATATCTCACCATAAATTAGTCAAATTTCTTGATGTACTTTGACATTGGTCAATTGCCTTGAGTCAAACGTTGTCATTGGTCAAGTAGGTGTTTCTTATATGACGCAGGCAGGTACTTCTCTTGGAGCTTCATCTTCATCTCATCTCAAGTTTGAATAGGCTCTTGATTTCTGAGTTTCATCAACTTCTCGACATTTATCCAATATTGCCTAGCTTGATCCACCAATTTCATCTTGGCAGATCGAATTCTTCTCTCGTCAAACATATCATACCAATCAAAGTAATGATTCATGTTTGAAGTCCAATCGCAAAAAACTTGGGGATCCAACTGACTATCAAAAGTGAGTGCCTCTAATTTGATGTTTTTAAGCTCATTCCATCATAATCGGTCTGAACATTATTCCTAGGCTTGCGATTTTCAGTCACAATTCATTTTCACTAACATTTTCGACAGTCCTATTCTATTCGTTCTACACACTCGCTAGTGGTCTTCAACTTTTGATCCATCCTGTCAAACCAAGCGGTTAAGTCTTGGAGCGCTTTGTAATAGAGAAAAGTTGGGATCCATCTCAGAAATCGAGTCTTGACGGTGGTACTATGTTCCACTATGGGTGGGAATGCAATAAATAAATGCAAACCTAGAACAGTGATGCAACTCAGCAACTAAATGAAGTCTAAATGCAATCTAATAAAAATGAAAGTTGATCCTAACAATGATAAATGTGAAATGCACGTGAAATTAAAAGAATCAGTAAGTAGTTCAAGTCATTAACACCCAGTAGATTGTCCCACAGCTTATTTAATAGTTAGGCACCGAGAATTTAATTAAACGCGATTAGGCAATAGAAATAATCTCGTAATGTTAGTCGTTCTAAATATTTCAAGATATATTAATTGTGTGCCTAGATTCAGGAGATAGTTCTAATATAATACCCAGATTAGAGCAAATAAAGGTTAGTAGAATCACTCACTCACAGTTTTAGTGGATAGCAAAACACTACTGATAGCACAAAAGATAGACTAATCTGGACGCAAACCAAATTCTAGCACTATTGGAAAAGAAGCAAAATTGATAAGGTTCAGGAACACCTACAAATACCTGCTCCGAAGATATGAAATCACCCATGACAGTGCTGGACAATGGTGCTATGGACTAAAAATCAGCTGCTTCAAAAATGGTGCAAATCGGACGCGAAACGGGCTCCAAATCTCCAAATAACCCTTAACAGGTCTGTATTGCTTCGCTGGTCGGGTCATCACAGATTTAACTTAAACCCAATGCGAAATGGGTTTAGGTTAAAAATAACACCCACACCCAATATGTGAGTTATGGTTATGATATTGGATTTGAAAATTTTAACCCATAATCTATCCTCTTTTTCTTCTCTCGATCTCTGCAGATAAAATGAGTGGCGACAGCACTCGAGGAGGGGAACAACAGCTACGGTGAACACGGTGATTGTCGAGGTCAGTGAGGTGGATCTGAGCTCTGATCTGGGGCAGTGATGAGGCTTGGAGGCCTCGTCGAGGTCGGCGAGTAGTGGAGGAGGAGTTGATGGCAAGGAAAGATGGCAGTAGTCATCAGAGAAGTGTCATCGCTCATTGGCGAAGGCGAAGAAGACTGGTGGTGCAGATTCTACCTTTGAGGTTATAGGTGAAGGCAGTGGGAGAGCTCGAGCTTCGATGGCGAGGTCTTCGGTGCAGTGGTCTCATCGAATCTAAGCGGTGAGGGCACAAGGACAATGGTGGAGCTCCGGCGAGGCGTGATGGTAGTCGAGGAAGAAGAAAGTGGTGTCAAAAAAGATCGATGGAGCTGCGGCGGTTAGATAGGGGCGAAGCTGCGGTGACAGTGAGAGAGGGGTGGTAGTGGTGGAAACCCTATATGGGGTTTTTGGGAGAGGGAGGGAGAACGATGAACAATAATCATTTGATTACTATTCAAGGAATAATAATTCTTTTATTTTTTTCTTTTTCTTTTCTTCTCTTTTGATATTTTTAACTAAAGAGAGAAAAAGAAAATTGGGGAAATTTGTAGAGAGTTTGGAAGTTTTGGTGGAGGCTAGGATTTTATAGGAGGGAACATAAATTTCAGCTCTGATACCAAAATAATGTAGGATCAAAACTGAAAGTTTGAATTTAGAGTATGATCGCAGCTCGGATCTTGACTTCACCACCAGTTGACTCAATCAAAGATAGATCAAATCAAAGCCAATACCAGAGTTTTCATTTAATAATTCATTACTTTATTCACTGAATTGAGTCTCTTTAAATAGACTCTTATAAAGAGGAGTTTCCCGTCATACTCGATGTGGTGTCAAAAGAAACTCAAAAATGAATGCCAATCTAAAGTAAGACATAATCAATTAGATTTGATTAAGACTACGCAACTGACTCAAATGGAGTCTGATCGAACTCAAACAAAAAGCAACGACAACTATGACACATGGACTAAACAATTATCCAAAAATATAAAGAAAGCAATAGCTAAACATGACTCAAAACCATAGCCAAAGAGAGGCCGTTGTGACATGGTGACGATGATGCTGATATGTGCGAACATGAGTCGGTGTGGTGCCCCCATCAACATGTCTAGACACGATCGGAAATTCAGAGATAAGATACTTTAATCTTTCAGCTTCTGAGCAAGTAGTATCAGAGCTATAAGCTCGGCCACTATGGTGCTCCTGACAATCACTGTTTGTTTGCAGGATTTTCAGGATACAACTGCACCACCAAATATGAATACAAATCCAACAGTTAACTTCACACTGTCGGAATCAATGGTCCAGTTGTCGGCACTATATATATCCTTTATGGTATCAAGATATACGGTGTAAGTAAAAAAATAATCAATAGTGCCTCTCAAACATGTGAATACTCTTTCTAATGCAGTCTGGTATTCTCTATTTGGATTATTACTGTGACTAGTAGTCTACCAACTACATATGCAATACAGATCTTGGCCTGTTGGAAAAAGGGATCCTATTAGTTGAGAGTATTTCAAATGTACAAGGGACTTTGTATTTTGTTACTGAGATGCGAGTGATCTTTCATCTATTCTTGTTTAGTTGGTTGCCATTTTTATTCGAGACTAGCTGTGAAGAATCTTGGACTGTAACTCGATTTGATCTAGAGGTTGATTAATTCATGATTATAATTAAATGTCTGGATTTTATATAAATTATTTATCAGACTTGATTGTTCTTTGTTGGTAATAAATTAGATGATAATTTAATGGGAAATTGAGGATTGATTAAATACGATATAGCTTTATTAAAAAATTGGATCTTTTGTTATTTGGGTCAGTTAGTGGATTGTATTGGAATAGGTGTAGATCAAATTGGTCTGAACTAGTAGATTCTACATTTATATAATTGAGTTGTTACTTTGATTTTGGGGGCAAGTTGTTGAGTTTGATGGTAGTGGGGTTGACTGGTGATTTTGATCGAAATGAACAATGAGGATTTTATCAGATGCAGTTCATGAATATTTTATTTTAATATGTTAAGACATATATATTGATGGATATAGAGGATTAGAGTAAATTGAGAAAAAAGAGAGAACTGTTTCATTGGTTAATTGAGTTTGTAGCGACAAAGAATCTAATAATTGATGTCTATAGTGTTTGTATTGAGATTAGAGGTTAAGGGCTCGGTTACTGTTATATATTGGTACCTATGGATAAGATTATGATTAGTTCTTGATGAGACTACATATTACAGAGTCAGTACGTGCCATGTTATTAGTACAATTCTTGTTACCGGAATTACTAAAAAAATATTATTAGACTATAATACCATATACTGTTTTATTGGTTACACAGTTATGCTGATTATATTGTTACTATTACTGTTCACCATCATTCTTACTGTATTATCTTAATAATTCAGCTAACATGATATTGACTGATCTAAATAAGCTAATTAATAATGTAATTGGACAACTTATACCGGGAGAAAAATTGATGGCAGAGACAACTTCTATGTTTTGGATGGCCTAGGATATAGGTTGCGCAGCCGAAAGTGGGTTCCACTACAGGGTTCTCGGGGATGACTGACATCCCATACTGTTTATTATTATATTGTTACCGTAGTACCAATAGTACAGCCTGGTTAGGGGTGGCAATTGGGTCGGGTCGGGTCGACCCGACCCAATTACTGCTCGACCCATATAATAATCGGGTCGGGTCGACCCGACCCGTTTATTATATGGGTCAAAAATTCAGACCCAGACCCGACCCAGACTTAATCGGGTCAACCCGACCCGACCCATTTGACCCGATTATTAAGCCTTAAATACAATTTCTTTACGCTATTTTACTAAATTGTTTGGTGATATGGTTGGTCATCACACTAAACTCATACACTAGAGGTCACATGTTTGAAATCGGGCTCACGCATATTTTTGACAATTTAATCTAGGTCAAGGGGAGGAGGCGGTGGAGGAGATCGAAGGGGAGGAGGCCGAGAAGGAGAGAGAATAATTGGGTCTGGCGGGTCAAGCGGGTTTGGTGGGTTCGGGTCGACCCGACCCATTTAATAATCGGGTCAGATGGGTCGACCCGATTACGACCCAAACCCAATTAGCCCAAACCCATACCCGCTAACTCCGGGTCGGGTCGGGTCGGGTCTGGCGGGTCACGACCCGTCTGCCACCCCTAAGCCTGGTTCAGCGCCAGGAGTCTGGGTCGTGGTCCTGTGTATGTGCAGGGCCTACCTAAAGTATGAATAATGTCTCATTCTGTCAGTTTTAATGACATAGCACCCCGATTGATATGTGTAGTAGGCGTAGTATGAGATGCGTTTACTACATGTGACAATTGGTGTTCGCTAACATAATTAATGAAAATAAACAGTTCATAATGTACTGTGATTTGTTGGGGTTCACTTGTTATATGTATATGTATTATGACAGTCGCCAGATACAGATAGACACCTGACTTGACATATGATTTATTACAGATTATTTTCACTAATGTTTAACTATGTATTACATGTTATTGAATTCCTAGTAGTATCATGGTATGCTCACACGTAATATGCATGTGCACATTCTCTCATTTTACAAACTCATTGAGAGTTTTCTGACTCTCCTGGATTTGCATATCCAGGTCTATGTACGTTTCATTTGCTGACCAGGTATTTGGAGTGGATCACCCGCATTACGAGGTGTCCAGACTTCTCTTTACTTGAGTACCCATTTTTGATATCTTTTCATACCTTCTTTCATTCTTATTAATTTCTTGTAATTCTCTATAGATTGGACTCAGTAGTTATTCTATTTCGATTATTCATAAAATAATTTTATCGTTGTGTAAGAATTTATATGTCATATTACAGTAATCATATTTATCATAGTTGATTTATATAACTTGTTCATGTAACTTTAGGCTTAGGGTGTATATGTGGGGTATTTTCCTCACGTATATATATCATTGACTCTCGTCGCGTCTCCATTCCAGCGTATTTTGGGAAGCGAGGCGTGACAGCTGGGCTTGGGCTTGGCTTATTCTTTTACTTAATTCATGATAGTAATTATATTTTTAAATTATAAGTAATTAGAGTTTGGTTGCAATTGCAAAATTATTAGCAATAATTTATATTATAAAATTATAATATTAATAATGATGAGCACCAAATATTAATTAAAATTATAATTATAATTATTATAAGATGATAAGTAGTTCTTTCAACTTTTCATTAATTAAGTAATTTTCAAGTTGATAATTATTAATGACTATGTTATCAATTGTGATAGTAATAATTAATATAATTATTTTATTTTTTGAAGGAAGTCATAAACTATATTATACAATAATAATTTTCAATATATATATATATGTATATATAGAAAAATGTATATCAGCCTGCAGCTGAGAGAACTCTGTCAGCCTGCGGTGACGTGGCTCAAGATTTGTCACGCCACTAACTTGCGGCCCGCTTATAGGAAGAAATTAAATTACTAGATACCCCTTATGAAAAGCTACTCTGTCGGTAAAAGACAGTGGATATGTATAGTTTATTATATTTTTATATTTTATGACGTTATTCAATTTTTTGTGACAATTATCTTTTATAATTGCGGCCAAACTGTCAACATTTTTTTATTAAATCACGAAACTAATTTGAATGCTTCTTTAATTTTTTTTTATCTGATTTGATATTAATGATTTTTAATATAGTCGCAGTTTACTTTTTTCGCATGTAATGTATAATGCGATCAAGGACTCGACTATGGTCGCTGTACTTAACGAGAGCGATAGTATAATCACAGTTTACGTATTATTTTATATTTTTTGTTCTTCATTTCTGACTGTTGTCTGATCCTCCTATGAACTATTAAATTGGTTTTTACATATAGTATGCGATCATGGACTGCGACTATGGTCGCACTACCGCGACTATGGTCGCAGTACTTAACGAGAGCGATAGTATAATCGCAGTTTACGTATTTATTTTATATATTTTGTTCTTCATTTCTGACTATTTGTCTGATCCTCCTATGAACTATTAAATTGGTTTTTACATATAGTATGCGATCATGGACTGCGACTATGGTCGCACTACCGCGATTATGGTCGCAGTATTAACGAGAGTGATAGTATAATCGCAGTTTACGTATTATTTTATATTTTTTGTTCTTCATTTCTGACTGTTGTCTGATCCATCCTTCATTTCTGACTGTTGTCTGATTCTCCTATGAACTATTAAATTGGTTTTTACATATGGTATGCGATCATGGACTGCGACTATGGTCGCACTACCGCGACTATGGTCGCAGTATTAACGAGAGTGATAGTATAATCGCAGTTTACGTATTATTTTATATTTTTTGTTCTTCATTTCTGACTGTTGTCTGATCCTTCATTTCTGACTGTTGTCTGATCCTCCTGAACTATTAAATTGATTTTTACATATAGTATGCGATCATGGACTGCGACTATGGTCGCACTACCGCGACTATGGTCGCAGTATTAAAGAGAGTGATAGTATAATCGCAGTTTACGTATTATTTTATATTTTTTGTTCTTCATTTCTGACTGTTGTCTGATCCTTCATTTCTGACTGTTGTCTGATCCTCCTATGAACTATTAAATTGATTTTTACATATTGTATGCGATCATGGACTGCGACTATGGTCGCACTACCCTCGACTGCATTTTTCTTGATGATTTTTTTTTGCTAAGTTAAATGTAATAACGGTGAATAAGTACTGATTCTATAGTCGCAATTTACGTATGTTTTTATATGTTTTGCTTATAAAGTATGAATTATTTTTACTTATTGCTTGCGTAGTAGCACTGCGACTATGGTCGCAGTGTTTAAGAACAGCAGTCGCAGTTTGATATGTAATTAAAAGAGCTTATAAGTTAATATAGTGAGAAAGAGACCTTACAAAAAAACAGAATTAAAAGCTTTTAAAAGAAGACAAAATAAGGTTGAATATCAGGAAATCCTAATCCTCGTCATTATCACCATCATAAGCAGATTCGTCGTCTTCATTCTTCTGCTCTTCCTGTTCATCACTTATTTCCTCATCATCTTCCTGTTTTGAGGTTTTTTGTTTCACCGATAAACTCCCAGAATGGATCGTCTCTATCAAACTCTTCGTTTGACCCGTTGCGAGAAAGCGAGCCTACAGCATCAGAGGACATGCTTTCATCAAGCATGTCTCCGTCAAGTGACAGAGGAATAATGTCTCCTCACTAACCCACATGAAATCTTCATTATCCTCATGAATAGGAGGATCAGTTAATACATTATTTGATGTAGTGAGATAGTCAAAATGAGTGAAGTCCAGACTGGTATCAGATTCACTAGAATATCCTGAAGAAAAAGGACCGGTGGGGGAACGATTGAAGTTGAAATCCAAGTGTTCAGAGGAAGAAGATGGGGAAGACATGATTCAAGAATGAATTGTTTTTTGGAAGTTTTTGAAATCAAATTGAAAAGGAAGAGCAAAAATATAGTTTTCAGGTATGAGATAATATATTAGTTACAAGTATTATATAAAGGTCAATATTGTGGAAGAACATGAATAGTAATAATAATTGTTACAAGTGAGGGTTGAGTATGGTAGGAAGTGGTAAAAAAAAATTAAATATTTAATTGAAGATTTATTGCGGGAGAATCCGAAGAGTTTCTTTTTGCCAGAGGTTTAATACTTGAAGTACAAATTAACTTTTTATAGAATTGTTTGCCTATATCTTTAGATTACGTATGGTGCACATCTTTTCTTTATCGATATTAACATTATTGCATCTCTTTTTTCTAGACTGTTGTTGTATCAAGGTAGAGAGAATATTAATTACTTTCATTTAATACATAAGGCATGCGAAAGAAGATTGCGACTTTGGTCGCAGTACTGAAGGAGGTCGCATTGCTGTACGATAGAATGCGACTAGGGTCGCAGACGTTATATAAAAGCAGTTTTGTTATACTATGACCGTGACTAGTGACTGCGACTGTGTCGCAGTTGTCATATAAAATTGAAAGTTATATTGTATTAAGTCTGCGACCATGGCATGTTTTTTAAATTTTCAATGCTTCTGCTTATTTTACATTATGTTGATCCAAAAATTTTTTAATTATATTTTTTGACGTAGTAAAATTACGAATTTTATAACTGTAGATATATTCAACTGAAATTTTATTTGTTGATGACTTTATTCCAGTTTAGAATTAAAAGGGGTATTTTTGTCAATTTGTTTCACGATTGTTTAGGCGGGATCTTTTTTGATTTTTCTGGCGCCTACACTCTGCGGCCGACATGTGGCATATATTCAGCCACGTCCCGCCGGCTGAGAAACTCTCTCAGCCTGCCGGCTGAGGTACAGTAACCCCATATATATATATATATATATATATATATATATATATATATATATATATATTATATATATATATATATATATATATATATATATAGGGTAAAGTGTACCTAGTAGGTCTCCTTAGATTACAATCTAAGGAGGAGGCTTAAAACCCCAACATTTCAATTTTTTTTTACAATCCGACTGCACATTATCATCTTCATGTTCTAAGATGTACATATATAAAAAAATCAAATGATTTGAATTTCGTTTTCTTATTGATCTAATCGTTCCATTTTGTTCTACTTTTAAAAAACCGTTAATATTTGAACCCAAAGAAAATAGAGTAAACGAACCCAAAATCACTTGATTTTTTATATGTATACATCTTAAAACATGAAGTTGATAATGTGTGGTCGGATCGTGAAATTGTTTTTGGGATGTTGGAGTATTAAGCCTTCTCCTTAGATTGTACTCTAAGGAGACCTACTAGGAGCACTTTACCCTATATATATATATATATATATATATATATATATATATATATATATACACACACACACACACATTATCAACTTCATGTTTTAAGATGTATACATATAAAAAATCAAGTGATTTTGGGTTCGTTTACTCTATTTTCTTTGGGTTCAAATATTAACGGTTTTTTAAAAGTAGAACAAAATGGAACGATTAGATCAATAAGAAAACGAAATTCAAATCATTTGATTTTTTATATATGTACATCTTAGAACATGAAGATGATAATGTGCGGTCGGATTGTAAATTTTTTTTTTAAAATGTTGGGGTTTTAAGCCTCCTCCTTAGATTGTAATCTAAGGAGACCTACTAGGTACACTTTACCCAATATATATATTAACGGATAGAGGCAGAGTGAAGGCGGTGGAGCGAAGGGCACATGCAGGAGTTGGGTTGGCAGCAAGGGGAAAAGCCTGAGAAAGGAGAGAAATGAGGGAAAAAAAAAAGAAAAAATGGAAAAAAAAAAATAAAGGAATTGGGTTAGGTCTCCTGGACTTGATTCAAAGAAAATGAGAGAAAAAGAGACTGAGTTGAGCTCATATATGTAGGCTAAAAATATTAAGAATAATTATAACTTATTATTATTATTGATAACATTATTATTATTAATTAGCATTATATAATAGGAGCATTACATATTCACACACATCACAAATATTTTGCGGCACCATTTCTGACCAGAAATATTTTTAAATAAAAAAAATTTTGTTTAAAATTTATTTATCAATATTGTTTATGCATACATATTTTCAGAAAAATACATAAATACACACGCATGTATGTATTTGTAAAATACATAATTTATTTATTTGAAATACATATTTTACTTAACAAAATATTTACTCAACATGAAGAATAATATAATTTATTTATTAACATAATTTATTACAACACAGACAATTTGATTAATTTTATAAGTATTATTAGATAAATACAAATATCTATATAATTATTTTAAATCTTTTAAAAAAATTTCATTAAACTGATGAGTTCAACTGCTTGCCTCAACCCCGGTAATAGCGGCAGCTCCTTCAATGTTCAAACCAAATTCTTGGGCTCTCTTTTCTAATTGTCACCACCATGAAAAATTAGTTTAATTCTTTTTTCTATACTTCATTGGTTTTATTAACTACACATTTGCTAGCTTCGTTTGTTCATGTTTAAACCGTTTCCCTCATTTCATCTTTAGAAATAGTGATATTCAGACTAATAGTCAGCTGGTAGTTTGTTTCCTCACAGCACCCGACCTGTGATTAATAGATCTTCTAGTTCCTTATAAATATACTCATCCCTTATCCCATCAACTTGGATATTTCTGTTAACAAAACAATAGTGAAAACAAACAATTTCCCTTCCCTCCCAATTGAGGGACATTATTTCTGGTAATTTGATTTGGCATGGCACGCACTGTAGAAGAATGAGACTAAGCTGCAAAGGAACTGAAAGATTTCATCTCTGTTCTCACAAAACAAGAATGCAGGCCAAAGAGTTTTTCTCGTGAATTTGACATCAAGACCTTAAGATATTGATATACTGTACACTCCATCCTAGCCAGAGGGCTGAAAAAGAAAAGAGATACCACTTCAACTGAAGATAAATTCAGGGGGGGTTGCAAAATAAACGCTCAGAACACTGATACAGGTAACCTGAGAAACAATAGAAACATTTTCAGAATGCTTGAATCATTCACATCATAGCACTTGAAATATAGATAGATTGAGATCCATCCACAGAGCTATAACCTATTCAGCCCAAGTCACAGGTACAACAAAATAAGAAACATAAATATAATGCCATCCCCCCATAAGCTAGAACAATTGGCAGTTGGCAACTCTTGTTGCAAGACAAAAATACAAAATCACTATATATATTAACAAATATAGCAGCATGTTTTGATTGAGCCATCAAGTAGTTATCTCAAGGGTGCAATTAGTCGCCAGTCGTGCTTCTTGCGCCTGCATCTGTGGTGTGCCTTCTGCTCCGAAAAATTGTTCTCCCCCACGATTTCCATCCGATCAGTTTCTGCCACAGAAAAATAGTGCTAGTAAATTCTGAATGAACTGGTAAATCGTTCAAAATAAGAAGTTTACAAGTCAAAGAATAAAGCAGTCCAACAAAGTAGTGACATTGTTTCCTCTCTTAGCATTTGTTAGATTATAAATTCACTCAAGAAGAACATTTTAGTCTCTTAGTCATAAAAATCTTTTTTAGGACACATGTTGTTGTACAATATATTTTTCCACATACCAATTGTTCTCATGGAAAAAATCCAACACAATGAGAACTATTCCAAGCTTTACATTCTCATCAAGTACCATTTTGATCGTAACCCTATAAACTGCACCCTAATACAAATAGATGATATTTAAACTCTTACCTGCCAAAGCTTTTATAAAATAATTAGCATACATCATGTTTTTTGTGATAACAGATTAGTACCTCCTAATCCAATAGTGCTAAAACTTTATTTAAGATGACATCATATGTCAATAGACTAAGAAGTTTCAAGGAAACACCACCTGAACAATGCCTTCAAAAACCTTCTCACACTTCCTACCACATCTTTTAAGCTCATTTATGGCCTTAAAAATGGACCATCTCCCCCATTACCACACAAATCAACTCTTTGTCCTAATTTTTTGACTCAACTGTGAGGACGCTTCCCATAATATTCACAAAATCAAAATGATCCCATTCAATTGCAATAGTCTTCTCCTCACTAACAACAAACATAAATCATCAACCCTGGCACATGTTAAGATTTATTTTCTGTTTATTTTATAGAAACAAGCAATTAAGCTTCAGTATCAAGAGGTACCATATGCTGTTGGAGCACACGCAGAGACCTTTGATGCTGAATCATCCCATTACTTTTATACAAGAAATGATATTCATACAGACGCAGATGGGGACTGCTTTGCCTACTTCAATTAATCCCCTGGAACCCAACTTCACTGTGATGTCAAAGCATAAGAAATCAAACATAACTAAAGTAGATTCCAAAATAAATATTGATTCTTTGGTGCCTTTGCCTACTCAAATTATCAAGAAGCTGGTGTAATTTCCATATAAAAAAGTTCAAATTTAAATATTGTAACTTTGTAAGAAATGATAAATTGACGAAGAAACAGGCACGAGATAGCACTGAAGAGGAAGATTCTTCCGAGAGAGAGAAGAAATGGGATAGAATTTTTGTTGCTGTGACTAATTATAAGCACTTTGTCCTTCAAGAGATGTCCCAATTTCAGAGACATGTGGTCTTGTATCTTTTGCCTCCTACAAATCATGCGTACAAGTGACCCATCCACTAAAGAACTTAAGCTGAAGCAGACATAATTAACAGATATTAAGAGTTTAATAGATTTTCAATCCAATACTCTCCACACCTATAGCTGTTTGCTCTCGAATTCACAACACAACTCTATTCAAACAAAATATGCAGCACATTTCACAACCAACATCATCCCACACAAACAAACTAATCAAACATGCATGCAATTGATATCTACATTCACAATTATCAAATAACAAACAAGTTATCAAACAAATATACAATCTTTAGCACAAAAAGGTACATACCGCCTCCGAATCGATCGCCCCAAAACATCAACTTTCCATCCTCCTCCTCCTCATCAAACTCCCCATCCTCCTCCCCCAGCTCGCCATCCCCTCTGTATCCCGGCTCGCTCCCATACCCCGACTCGTTTCCCGGCAGCATCAGCACCTCATTCCCCTGAAACCCATAACAGCTCTCCCTCTCGATTTCCCTCCCGATCTCCCTCCTCAAAACCCTGGACTCGCTGACGTCCGACCCCCAGCTCCCCTCCCCGTTCACAAAAAGCTCCCCGCTCGAATCCGTGCCCCCTGCCGCCAGCGGGAAGTCCGAGCACGTGGCGTACGCCGCCGACGCCCGGCGGTGGGTCCCGCTCCGGTCGCTGCTGCGTCCGGAGACGGAGCGGGACCCGCGGCGCCTGCGCTTCCGCTGGAACCAGCGGCGGGTGTGGGCGTAGCTGTCTCTCTGAGGGTCGTCGAGGAGAGAGAGCTTCGAGAAGTCGAGATCAGGGCTAGGGCTAGGGTTTGGGGCGGTGGATCGGTCGGATCTGCAGGGCTTTTTGGGTTGAAGGGGGGATCGAAGGGCTTCCACGCGTGGAGCTGGAGTGCACAAGACTCGATCTTGGAGCTCACCGCTTTGGGAGTCATCAAAGCATTGGAGATTTCTAGGGTTTTGGTCGGAATTTCGAGGGGAGAAAGCGGGACAATCGAGAGGTTGCGCAAAGAGAGATGCGGGTCGCCTTAAAATTGAGATACTTGGGGAAGATGGTAACAAGTATTAAGGAAATTGGCCTCTCCAATTTTAACTAATTGCATTTTTTTTTTTAATTACCGCGGAAGATTACTCTATTTGCACCGATGAAAGGACCCAATAAATGAAGGTGGTCACGAGAGTCGGGACCCACGAAGGTGGTTGCGTTCTAGGCATCTTTTTCCTTCCAGATCATTCTCGGGTTTATCTCTGCCACATGTTGTTATCTTGTGGTGTGAGTGGGACCCGCGGATTTATATGATAGGATGACTGGATTTGAAAATTAAAAGAAATTATATCAGACACCTGGAAATTGTGAGACCCGGCTGAGTGGGGCCCACATGTCGGTAATGGACCACGTGACTGATGGACCCACCAAACTCTTGGGGAGGGGCGCTGCTCCCGTGGCCGCCGGTAAATTGACGGCCAGATGCGAGACAAGGAAGCCCCCATTCGGCATCCTGGCACGGCTGCGAGTGCTGATGGCCCATGTCATAATAAGAGTTATTTCTTCTTCTTTTTGTTTCTATGTTTTTTTAAGCAAAGAATTAGTAAATCTTTAAAGGCAAATTTTTGAAAAAAAAAATACCATTTTGAAAAATAATTTGAAAAACTGGGACCTCCCTTGGAAATATTTCAAAAAACTGACCTCTGACACCCACGTTGGCGGCACTTTTCGCCTGCCAGCGCGACGACTGTGCTGGCGGGAGGTCGGTTTTGTTCCTCCGGGGTTGCCAGCATAGACGAACAAAAAAATTTTTCAAGCTTTTTGCTTTGTCCGGGTTGACAACTCCAGAAAAAATGAGAGTTATTTTTATCAGTCATAAGCTTGATCTAGGCCGGAGCAAGCATAAAATTAACTCAGACTTTGAAAATAAATAAGATGGGGAGAAAGTTATTATTAGGTCATTGTAGTAGAATGATGAGTATTCTCGCCTGCCATGCGGGTGACTTGAGTTCGATCGCCGGCAACGACAATTTTTTTCACTTAACATCAAAAAAAAAAGTCTAATAAAAAAAATTCTGACCTACCTCATTTAAACTTAAAAAAAAAAACCAATTAATAAAAAAATAATATTGCTTTGTTCGAGTTAACAACCCGGACAAAGAAAATCAGTAAAAAAAAAAAAAATTTAAACTGTATGTCTAAAGTTGTCAATCTCAGACATAAAACTTACAATTAACCATGATTCAAACGACAGGACATTCATAAAAGGTATTGGCTGATGCTAAAAATGTGGTGTACTGTCAAGCAAAAAAGACTTCACCCCCACCACAGCCACCAAAGTTGAAAAACAAGTCAAAGTGTCAAGCAAGCTTGACTAGTTTGACTGCATGCTTGAAGTCAACACCTAAGCCTCCCACTCTCACTAATTTAATCATGGAAAATAAAACTCCTGAAGGCACACTCAGCAACGAGGTCAAACTACACAACTCTCATGATATCGGGACACAAACTTGCATGGGCCTTGTGATGACAGTTGGATCCATGAACTCCCCGAATGCAGATTCGTCAAATGGAAATGATCGAGCGAGGAAGAAGAAGCACTCCCTTGCCAATATTCTTTCTACCTGCAAGACATTATTCAAGACTCGCAGCATGGTTGTGGGGTAAACAAAAGATATGGACCACAAAAGAACCAAAAAAAAAAAAAAAAAAGTTCAGTTTGTTCGAATTAAATATTATAAATTCATTATGGTAATCCTTTTAGTTTATTTGAGCAATACAGACCCAATTTAGAGGTCATCCATCAACTGCCTGCTCAACATGTTATGGTGACTTTAGTTCATCTTAATTCAAGAAGGCCGCGGGTGTCCCTTCATGTTAATTAGTCCCTATATTCTAGTTTGGCATGCAGATAACTATCTCCTACGTATCGTAGTGGTCAACTTTCGACCTCCTTGAGATCACGCCACGTGTCCTTCTGGCACCAAACAACCGAGCGGCACGTGACCGCTTTCAGAAGCTCCAAACGAGAGCCCTTGATACTTTCAAATCCTGAGCGACACGTATGGATAAGATGAGGAGATCGAAGCAGTTGTGTGAATCCTTATCTTTAAGCCAAATTTCCATTTGAATTTGACAGCTACAGTTCGGGGATGGATCAACCACGTCTAAAATAAGACTCGGACTATCAGATAAGAGTCCACTCAATCAATTTAAACTTGGATGATCAGCTTTAACTGCCTCTTAGATAAGCGGTTAAATGTTCAAATAGAGCTGAACTCTGCAGGCTTATCAAAACAGATACAACCTATATAAATAGAGGATCCCCTCCTTCATAGAAGAGACGGGAGATCAGAAACCCTACTATTGTAATCACCATCGTGATAGTAGATTCTCTCTTTCTCTCTGTGATTTTTCTCCCATTCGGATTTTCACATAATTTGATTTGTTTGCATTACTTTTTCTGAGATTTGATCTAACAACCTGTTTTTTCAATCTGGAGCTTGGATCAATTCCTTAAGAAATTACTCACAATATTTAGTGCTTTCATTGAGAGCTTCTGAATCCTTACTCAGGATCTCTCACCATCTAATACCACAACACCTCCACGAAACTACCCTCGCACAACGATGAACAGGGCACACAAGAGCACAACCCATCACGACGGCAACATTTCTGATGAATTCGATCAATCGGCCCTCTCCCGCGGATAACTTGTCCAGATGGTTATCGACATACGACGACGTTTGGATGAGCACCGGGCCAAGGCCGATCGCGAGCGAGAACTCGTCAACATCCATCGTGACACCATAGAACGCGAGCGAGAGGCGATAATGCAGGTCAACCATCAATTGTTCATGCAGATAAAGGTTTTTCGAGAAGCGCAACAATGAGTCATCGAGCTGCGCGCGCTGGAAACTCCGGTGGACACACCCTCTGTGGTCCACCCACACCCGGCGGCTCCAACCGACCTCGTTTTCAGCTGGACAAAATGTGCTCCAAGATAACCATTCCGCATGAGGCTGCCGAGAGCCTTCAAACTGACAGCTCACGGAAACGTGCAAGGGGACATCATGCCCCAACTCCTAAGGAGAACTGTAATATCCCCTAATTAATAATACCATATTATCATTTTAAAAATTTACTTAATTCTACATATTATTTTATTATTATTAATTAACTTGATTTAGTATCATTATTAGTGTTATTATTGTTTATGACTTGTAGACTATCATTACTTATATTTAATTATTTTAAATTATTATTATGATTAGTATTATTATTTTCATCCAAGCCCAATAAGCTCAGCCCATTCTCCTTTTCCTTTTATTTTCTTTTCCTTTTTAGGCTAAGTCCACATGAGTCAAGCCTACTTCTTATTTTTATTCATTTTCCTCTCCTTTAAGCCCAAAAAAAAAAAACTAAGCCCGCAAGCCCACTCTCTATCTTATTCTTCATATTACTTATTTCTTTTAACTAAAGTCCAAATTTAACCTATAACCCAAAATCCAAATTCTCATAATCCTATCTTAATTTAAATTCCTAGGTCTTAACAATCCAATCTTAATCCTAATCCAAATCTATAATCTAATCTAAATATATAATCATAATTCAAATTCTAATCTAAACTTCCATTCTAATCCTAATTACTAAATTAATCAATCTAAACCGAATCCCTTTGATATTTTTTAGCAATCTTCAATTCTTATATGAACTGCTAAATTAAGCAATTTAAACCTAATTAGAATTCATATTTCTAAATTATCTAATAACCTATATAAAGACTCAAACCCTTTCCTTCTCTTCTACCTCAAGAGAAACCCTAGTCCAACTCTCCCCACTTCCATCTTTCCTTTCTCCTCAAGCGGATCGTGAACGAAAAGGGGTTTCGAGGTAAGGATTGAGAAGCATATAAGGAGGAACAACTCAAGTAAGTAGATCTAACTTGTGAATTTAATTTCAGTTTTTCTTAAAAATAAATTAAATTAAATTAGAACCAAATAAATAAATTATTAATCCCAACAATCTGTTATTCAACTATTTATACCCATATGGCAAAAGTCACCATAATATATTTAATAGTTCTTAGAAATTTACCTAAAATAATTTTTATATAATCATAATTTTAATACCCTACAAAGCCTTGATTTGAACAAATCAAATCCAAGTAAGTAATTTATTTTCAAAAAAATTTATTGATATAAATTGTTTATTAATAATCATGTCTATACCATGATCTCCATGAATAATTTTATACATCAAAATCTAATCTAAAATCTAACTAAAATACCTGTGAAGATCTACCAATTTATAATTTTAATCTATATATATTCCAAATTTTTAACACAAATTTAAAAAAAACAAAAAGAAAAAAAAAACAAAAGACAAAAAAAAAAAACAAAAGAAAGGGGTTGCTGCTCTTGACCAGGCCGAGAGTAGCTCAGCCTGGGCATGGCCGAGCCCAGGCCTGCCTGGCCTGGACAGGCCCAGGTCGGGCCTGGGCCAGGCCATGTAAAAAAAAAAAAGAAAAAAAAAGAAATTCCACAAGGCCAGACCCTGCCTGGCCTGGGCTGGCCTGGCCCGGGTCTGGCCGGGCTGGGCTGCAGTTAAGCCCAGAGGAAAAAAAAGAAAGAAGAAGAAGAAGAAAGAAAGGAAGAATAGATAATTTTCATGTTAAAATAATTAGTTAAAAATATCAAAATAAAATAGAGAAAAATATAAATAATATTCTACAACACATCTCCTTTCTAAGATAAAAATTTTAGAGTAATACCAATATAAATTAATTCAAATCACCCACTTTAAAACCATTTCTCCTTAATGATAAATCTAGGCCCGTTAATTATTTTAATGATTTAAAGCTTATTAAAAATCTAACAAAAAAATTAGAAATTGGTTTAAATTAAACTTACTAAATTCACTAAACCTAAAGAATCATATCTCTAATTCCCAAACTAATTAATCAAGATTTAAACTCCTTAAAATATCCCTTTAAAAATCTAACAATTTCTATTAAAATAAACTATGTAGATTTATCGGGGCCTTATGATTTTAGTGCTTTGGACTCAGGATCGAGTTCAGGTGAGTGTTTTACTTCTTTATTTAATTTTATTTACTTTTGTTGTGAGTGTTTTCTTTTCCTTCGATAATTTCTTTATATAATTCTATTTTGTGAGTGTTTCACTTCTTTATTTAATTTTATTTAATTTTGTTGTGAGTGTTTTCTTTTCCTTCGATAATTTCTTTATATAATTCTATTTTGTGAGTGTTTCACTTCTTTGTTTAATTTTATTTAATTTATTGTGAGTGTTCGTTCTTGTGTACTTTCTTATTTACCATTGTCGGTATGCGTTTACATGTTACACTTATCATTTCATGTAACTTTCTGTTATATTTTACCAGTTTGATTACTCATACTACTTCATGACACATCCATGATTATTCACTTTATTCACGCAGTTGATAGGAGATTGTATCTGTGCCATTTCATTGGTAGTTTATCGTTATTTTCTTAAGTTTAGTTTTGATACTCCTTAGACTGTGACTTGACTCAGCTCGATCTTGAAGTTGATATAATTGGTATTAGTTATCAGATTTGATATTCATGTATTTGGTTATTACTCATCCTGAATATCTTGATTTACATGAGAAACTTGATTGTTTATACATGATATCTACCTGATACTATTGTCCATGTTACTTAATTGCTGGGAAAATATTGTTACACGGTAACAACACCGTCATGTTATACTTATTACATATTCCTGTTATACAGGTATCCTGTTCATTGATATTATATATTCCTGTTATACCGGTATCCTGATTACACATGTTGATATTGTTACCGTGACTAGCATCGAGTTATCCCAGTGATTCAAGTAACATGCACATTAAGTAATCTTGATAAACTAATAACATGATATTAAATAACTTACACTGGGATTAGGGAGATTGATAGAGGAGACAACGTCTGTATTTTGGGTGGATCTAGGATTTAGGTTGTGCAACCAAAAGAGGGTTCCACTGCAGGGTTCCCGTGGGGTAACTGGCACCCCGTCCTGTTCCTATTATACATGTTATACATGTACCTGTTCCTGTTATACATGTTCCTCACTACCTGCGGTAGGTCCTGGTTCAGCGCCAGGAGTCTGGGCCGTGATCCCAGGTATTCACGGGACCCACCTAAAACACAGACAATGTCTCCAACCGATCAGTTTCAATAACTGAGGGCCTCGATTGGCATGTGTGGTAGGCGTAGTATGGGATGCGTCTATTACATGTGGCAATTGGTGTTCGCTGACATAATTAATAATGATAAACTGTTAATGTATTGTGACTAACAGTGATCACCCGACTGTATATACATGTATAAACTATGATAGATATATGATTGTACATCAAACTAGTAACATATGCTAGGTTATACATTATGACATCAGCTGTTTGTTTACAGTTGTCTTACTTGTCTTTTATCTGCACACTTATTCATGTTATTGTTATTCAGCTGTTTGTTTATCATGTTATTTAGTTATCCTATATTTGTAATTATCTTGTTATTATTCTGTGCACATTGTTTATATGCACGAGCAGTCCTCTTTACACACACACTCATTAGGTCGCTTCTGACGACCCTGAATTCGCACGTTCAGGGATTTTTGAACACTTTTTTATGTTGTTTAGGTGTTCGTGTGATCGTACGCTTCGCAAGGAGCTGGAGTCTCTCTTTTCTTGACTATAGGTATTCTTGTTCTTTTATTCATGTTATTTACTGATTCTATCTTTATCGCATCCAGTTGTCATTTTCTTTTCTTTATTCATCTGTTATCATTGTTTTAGATTTTATATGTCATATTGCAGTGATATTGATTTATCATAGTAGCTTTTATAGCTTGTTCGGGTTACTTAAGGCTTCGCATATGTGCGTGGGTATTTTTCTCACGTATATACATCGCCGACCTTCGTCGCGACTCCGTTTCCGCGTATTTTGGGAAGCGGGGCGTGACAGGGTTCTCTTGGTATCAGGGCTAGGTTCAACATAAAAGGAGAACCTGGCTCTTACTGGTAACTTGAAACAAGTTATATTTACACTACAATATAACATATGCTATCACATGATGATACTGAGTCCACTTGAGAATTAATCGTCTTTCCCTTCTAAATCCATCTCTTGAATCTCTTGATGTCTCAAATTTCAACGTTTCTTCCAGAGCGATCTATATTTTTCTTGTTGATTCCTATCTTTCATCTCTTTTCTATTCTCCTAATTTTGACTCTTGGACCTAGCCTTTGGACCTGATCAATAACAGAAATTAGAGCGCACAGCGGAAGCGTGGTGGGCTTATAACGCACCGAGAAACGACGTGAAAGGCGAGAAGACAATATCAACATCAGTTATTCTTTTTATTTTCTCAGTTTGCTTCATATCTATTTCTTAACTTAATCTTCTATTCATTTCCCCACTTTATTGAAATTTTGAGGACGAAATTTTTGTTATGGTGGGTAGAATGTAATATCCCCTAATTAATAATACCATATTATCATTTTAAAAATTTACTTAATTCTACATATTATTTTATTATTATTAATTAACTTGATTTAGTATCATTATTAGTGTTATTATTGTTTATGACTTGTAGACTATCATTGCTTATATTTAATTATTTTAAATTATTATTATGGGTAGTATTATTATTTTCATTCAAGCCCAATAAGCTTAGCCCATTCTCCTTTTCCTTTTATTTTCTTTTCCTTTTTATGCTAAGCCTACATGAGCCAAGCCTACTTCTTATTTTTATTCATTTTCCTCTCTTTTAAGCCCAAAAAAAAAACTAAGCCCGCAAGCCCACTCTCTATCTTATTCTTCATATTACTTATTTCTTTTAACTAAAACCCAAATTTAACCTATAACCCAAATTTAAATTCTCATAATCCTATCTTAATTTAAATTCCTAGGTCTTAACAACCCAATCTTAATTCTAATTCAAATCTATAATCTAATCTAAATATATAATCATAATTCAAATTCCAATCCAAACTTCCATTCTAATCCTAATTACTAAATTAAGCAATCTAAACCGAATCTCTTTGATATTTTTTAGCAATCTTCAATTCTTATCTTAATTGCTAAATTAAGCAATTTAAACCTAACTAGAATTCATATTTCTAAATTATCTAATAATCTATATAAAGACTCAAACCCTTTCTTTCTCTTCTACCTCAAGAGAAACCCTAGTCCAACTCTCCCCACTTCCATCTTTCCTTTCTCCTCAAGCGGATCGTGAACGAAAAGGGGTTTCGAGGCAAGAATTGAGGAGCATATAAGGAGGAACAATTCAAGTAAGTAGATCTAACAACAACTCAAGTAAGTAGATCTAACTTGTGAATTTAATTTCAGTTTTTCTTAAAAATAAATTAAATAAAATTAGAATCAAATAAATAAATTATTAATCTCAACAATCTGTTATTCAACTATCTATACCCATATGACAAAAGTCACCATAATATATTTAATAGTTCTTAGAAATTTACCTAAAATATTTTTATATAATCATAATTTTAATAACCTACAAAGCCTTGATTTGAACAAATCAAATCCAAATAAGTAATTTATTTTTAAAAAAATTTATTAATATAAATTGTTTATTAATAATCATGTCTATACCATGATCTCCATGAATAATTTTATACATCAAAACCTAATCTAAAATCCAACTAAAATACCTGTGAAGATCTACCAATTTATAATTTTAATCTATATATATATATATTCAAAATTTTTAACAAAGATTTAAAAAAAACAAAAGCAAAAAAAATAAAAGACAAAAAAAAAAAAAGAGAGGGGCTACTGCTCTCGGCCAGGCTGAGAGCATCTCAGCCTGGGCATGGCCGACCCTAGGCCTGCCTGGCCTGGACAGTCCCGCCTGGCCTGGACAGTCCCAGGCCGGGCCTGGGCGGGGCCTGGGCCAGGCCCTGTAAAAAAAAGAAAAAAAAAAAGAAATTCCACCAGGCCAGACCCTGCCTGGCCGGGCTGGGCAGCAGTTAAGCCCAGAGGGAAAAAAAAAAAAGAAGAAGAAGAAGAAGAAAAAAGAAAGGAAGAATAGATAATTTTCATGTTAAAATAATAAGTTAAAAATATTAAAATAAAATAGAGAAAAATATAAATAATATTCTACAACACTTCTCCTTTCTAAGATAAAAATTTTAGAGTAATACCAATATAAATTAATTCAAATCACCCACTTTAAAACCATTTCTCCTTAATGGTAAATCTAGGCCCGTTAATTATTTTAATGATTTAAAGCTTATTAAAAATCTAAAAAAAATTAGAAATTGGTTTAAATTAAACCTACTAAATTCACTAAACCTAAAGAATCATATCTGTAACTCCCAAACTAATTAATCAAGATTTAAACTCCTTACAATATCTTTTTTTAAAAATCTAACAATTTCTATTGAAATAAACTATGTAGATTTATTGGGGCCTTATGATTTTAGTGCTTTGGACTCAGGATCGAGTTCAGGTGAGTGTTTCACTTCTTTATTTAATTTTATTTAATTTTGTTGTGAGTGTTTTCTTTTCCTTCGATAATTTCTTTATATAATTCTATTTTGTGAGTTTTTCACTTCTTTATTTAATTTTATTTAATTTTGTTGTGAGTGTTTTCTTTTCCTTTATATAATTCTATTTTGTGAGTGTTTCACTTCTTTGTTTAATTTTATTTAATTTGTTGTGAGTGTTCGTTCTTGTGTACTTTCTTATTTACCGTTATCGGTATGCGTTTACATGTTATACTTATCATTTCATGTGACTTTCTGTTATATTTTATCAGTTTGATTACTCATACTATTTCATGAGACATCCATGATTATTCACTTTATTTACGTAGTTGATAGGAGATTATATCTGTGCCATTTCATTGGTAGTTTATCGTTGTTTACTTAGGTCTAGTTTTGATACCCCTTAGACTGTGACTTGACTCAGCTCGATCTTGAGGTTGATATAAATGGTATTAGTTATCAGATTTGATATTCATGTATTTGGTTATTACTCATCCTTAATATCTTGATTTACATGAGAAACTTGATTGTTTATACATGATATCTACCTGATACTACTGTCCATGTTACTTAATTGCTGGAAAAATATTGTTACACGGTAATAACACCGTCATGTTATACTTGTTACATATTCCTGTTATACCAGTATCCTGTGCATTGATATTATATATTCTTGTTATACTGGTATCCTGATTACACATGTTGATATTGTTACCGTGACTACCACCGAGTTATCACAGTGATTCAAGTAACATGCACATTAAGTAATCTTGATAAACTAATAACATGATATTAAACAACTTACACTGGGATTGGGGAGATTGATGGAGGAGACAACGTCTGTATTTTGGGTGGACCTAGGATTTAGGTTGCGCAGCCGAAAGAGGGTTCCACTGCAGGGCTCCCGTGGGGTGACTGGCACCCCGTCCTGCTCCTGTTATACATATTCCTGACTACCTTGCGGTAGGTCCTGGTTCAGCACCAGAAGTCTGGGCCGTGGTCCCGGGTATGCACAGGACCCACCTAAAACACAGACAATATCTACAACTGATTAGTTTCAATAACTGAGGGCCTCGATTGGCATGTGTAGTAGGCGTAGTATGGGATGCGTCTATTACATGTGGCAATTGGTGTTCGCTGACATAATTAATAATGATAAACTGTTAATGTATTGTGACTAACAGTGATCACCCGACTGTATATACATGTATAAACTATGATAGATATAGATTGTACGTCAAACTAGTGACACATGCTAGGTTATACATTATGACATCAGTTGTTTGTTTACAGTTGTCTTACTTGTCTTTTATCTGCATGCTTATTCATGTTATTGTTATTCAGTTGTTTGTTTATCATGTTATTTAGTTATCCTATGTTTGCAGTTATTTTGTTATTATTCTGTGCACATTTTTTATATGCACGAGCAGTCCTCTTTACACACACACACACTCATTAGGTCACTTCTGACGACCCCGGATTCGCGCGTCTAGGGATTTTTGGACACCTTCTTATGTTGTTTAGGTGATCGTGTGATCGTACGCTTCGCAAGGAGCTGGAGTCTCTCTTTTCTTGACTATAGGTATTCTTGTTCTTTTATTCAAGTTATTTCCTGATTCTATCTTTATCGCATCCAGTTGTCATTTTCTTTTCTTTATTCATCTGTTATCATTGTGTTAGATTTTATATGTCATATTGCAGTGATATTGATTTATCATAGTAGATTTTATAACTTGTTCGGGTTACTTAAGGTCTAGCGTATGTGCGTGGGTATTTTTCTCACGTATATACGTCGCCGACCTTCGTCGCGACTCCATTTCCGCGTATTTTGGGAAGCGGGGCGTGACATGAACACTTCACAGATAAGGGCGAAGACCGAGGACGCCCCAGCCTTCACCCCATGAAGCTGTCGATTGATCATATCTTTCACATCATCAAGTATCAGCCATCGGCGAAACTCTCCAAGACGGCCAAACACAACCCAGATCCCCTGGAATCAGGAAGTTGTTCCTTTCACGGCAGTCGGGGACACGCCATCCTGCATTGTTGGGCCCTCAAACAACACCTCAAGGACCTACTTCAACGTGGATACCTGGATGAGTTCATCCTTGACTTGGAGGAGGACCCTGAGGACGGCAAGCCCCCGGTTGAGACTGTCGACTGAAGCACTCGCCTCTCGACACCATCCGAGATAGGAAGACCCCCGCCGGACATGGAGTTATTCCCACTCGAAGCGATACTACATGTAAAACCATGTAATATCTGATAAAATTAAGCAAACTGTAACAGTCTCAAATTTAATCATACTAATTAACTATTTATTCTCAAATCAAATGGATAATTATATTACAAAGGTCTTTACTAAGATTTCTAATCATAGAATCACTCAAAATTTTGACAACATCTCCCTTGTAATATCTCACTTGTCCAAATACAATATACAATTAATATAGCCCACAAGGCTTACAATCAATCTCGAATGATATATATAAACTAAACAATCACCCCACACAGTCGATAATAATATTTTGGCTTGACATCAATTACTCAGTTAAGAGGAAACATATATCATACCTTCGGTTCGTCCATACTAATACTTATGTTTAGGAGAATCAATGAATCCACTCTCTCGATGCTTATAAGATACACAACTAATACATTAGATCATATAAGCACATGCATGAAAAATATATATATAAGTTTATACATGTGTCTTAAGTTCAACATTTTTAAACAATTACTACATATCGTAGGTTTAGCATCAAAAGTTTTCAAAAGAAATGATGCAGTGACTCGATTTTCTACACTACAGTCAGTTAAGCACTAGGCCAAGCTCTTATCTTTGTTCTGATCTGGAAACATGGTTAATTTAATGGAGTGAGCTAAACAGCTGAGTGAGAGATGTATCATCCAAATTTCAAATTTAACTAATTGATGTAAGTATATAAAGTATGCAAAGTTTTATGAAACATGAATAGGCATGAGTATATGATATTTGAGAACTAAATCATATTAATTATTCTTGTTTCATGAATCGGTCATAGAACAGATACCAAACATCAATATTTATATATAGATATGAGTAACTTCATTTTTTTTTAGAACATACACCATTCGGGCACACCCTCTGCCACCACTAATGGATGGATATATATTATTTGCGCACACCCTATCCGTCACAAATTTATATAGTTAATATTCCGTCACATACTCAGCCACAACTCCGCTATCTCACTATATATATCAATACATAATGCAAGTATACACTTGTCATCAAGTATATCAATTAATAACAATCATACATACCGTTCTATAATTAATAGTAGCAGCACACCCGATTAAGGTTTATTGGTTAGATATGTTCTTATGACAATATCCACGTAATTTACTTATCCAATACTTATCATATATGTCAAAAATTTGATCGAGCTAACCTCCACACAAAAAAATATAGAGTTTAGAAACTTGCTAGGTTCTCAATGCTATTGTGTAGCCTAGGGTTAACGAATCGTAATTCATAAGGAGGGACTGCGATAGAAGCGTTTGTGCAAGTTTCTTCTTTTAGTTTACAAAAACAAATTAATCTTTCTTTTCTTAGTTTTGAAAGAAATAAAAATAGTTAAATCTGAGTTAAGCTAAAAGAAAATCCAAAGGAAAGAAGAAGATAGTCTTATTGATAAAAGAAAAGAGAAGACGAAGTTAATGAAAAAGAAATGAAAAAATGAAAAGAATTAAAGAAAGAGTATTTACCTTTGTGTGAATTAACATACCTTAAATCTGTGTGAAGTTTACCTTGAAATAAAACGAAGCAGTAGAAAAGAAGAACATGAAAGCATGCTTGGCTAGATTAAGCACAATGAAGAAAATGTTAAAAATTATATTGGCTGTCACTTCAATACAACTCTTTCTTGAAGAAGCATTACATCCAGGGTCTGTTTGGTTGTCATAACTGGCCGTAATTTGTAGTTGTAATTGGTAAAATCTTTTACAATTGTAAATGCGTTACATATATGTAAATTTTACGGTGTTTGGTTGGTAATATAAAATTGTAAAGTGGGAAAGTGTATTGTATTTTACGGTGTTTGGTTGTCGTAATGTATAAGTCGTAAGTGAAAAAGTTGACCACAAAATTAACTATTTGGTTATTTTAAAAGTTTTAATACTGCAAATAAATATTAAAAAAGTTAAATATTAAAAAATTTTAATATTAATATAAAAAAATATTACAAATTTGTATGACCACAAAATTAACTGTAACTGGGCTGTAAGTGAGTGGTAACTGGGTTGCAAGTGAGTGTTAGTTGAGTTACGTAAGTCTTTTACGAATTACGGTCCAAACAAACGCCGTAGTTGTAACTGGGTAGTAAGTCATTTACAAATTACGGAGTTTTACGCGAAACAAACGGCCCCCCAGTGTCATTCTAAACATAACTCTTCCTCTCCTTCTCTCATATAATTCTCTCTAACTTAAACTATAAATAAACTGAAAATTACATTATATAAAAAAAGAAAAATTAAAATTAAACTAAAGCAGAAACTAGCTTAGAATCTCTCTCTGTAGAGTAGTGTCAATCTTCCATCGAATTTGCAAGTATTTATAGGCATAAATGGAAGGGGAGAGGAGTGATCAGATACTGGGAGCAAACTCTCCCCCATATATGATAAGATTGCCACGGATCTACGGCAAAAATCGCGGATCCGCGGCCCTGTAGATGGCCAGATCCAGGGGCGCGAGGCTTTAGACTTTCCAATCTTCCTTTATCTTCTGATGATTTTTTAGTTTATTCTCTAGATTTGGTGATATCTCTGTTGATTCTCAAGCTAACTGAATAAATCCATATTTAACCGATTTTTCATATTATCTGCTCTGATTTTCTCTGATCTTCTTAAATTTTCTGTTCCAATTCTTAATTTTGAATTAAGCACATTTAAATCTGAATTTAAGTGGACTTTTGGGCTCATTTTCTCTCCTCCATAAAACAGGGCCTGCACATATTTAAACAATAAATATGATTCAATTAGTAGAGTTTATTAAAAATAAATGTTGGAATGTAATACTAAATATGCAAATTGTGTACAATTACACTCCTACACCTATCTTTTGCTCATCCTCGAGCAAGACAAATAAAAAAATAGAGATAACCTAATCTAACTCACTTTCATAGGAAACACAGTTGCACTTAGCACATACTACAAGCCGTTAAACTTCTAGGTTACCCCTAGAGGATGAGTTTTATCTCGTGAAGATTTTTAGTGGATTACACTCACAAAATCTATAAAGAAAAAGAAACAAAGTGTTAGTTTTGAAAACACATTTGAAAAGAAAGAAATATTTGAAGTATTTTTGTAAGAATTAAGCAATATATAAGTTATACAAATACCAAACTATTCATTCCTAAACTTAGTATATATTCAAAAACTTGTTATCAATCAAGGTTAGGAGTCAAAATGTATTTTTCATCTAATCTATTATTTTACCCTAAGTCATATACACCTTCGTGACCTGAATATTTGACTAAGGATTCTTCAACTTCAATTATTATACCTTATTATACATATTATTTTGGCAGTGATATCCCTTAATTCTATTAGGCTTTGTAATTCGCCTATGTAACGAACCTTAGTCAGTGACTCTCAAATCGGACGATATTAGGGCACTGGCGAGAAAACATCCCAAGGACTTAAGGACTCAAGAAAATAAGGCCACAAAACTAAGGGTTTTTATTTATAATAAGGACCACTTTTAGGCGTGAATATTTATGCTTTATGAGACACAAACACCTAGCTTAATCAGAGAATTTTAGATATATATATATTTTTCTCTTTTTTTTAGGCATAAGAATCTTCATTTTTGAACCCTAAGTGTTAAGTGCATAAGGTATGCATATTTCATCAAGTAAAAATCAAGACTAAATTACTTTTTCATTTTTCTTCCTAACCCTAGAATTCAAACAAATAATTTTATTTTTAATGAATATAAGAAATCCTAATTATGATTCGCCTATTCCTTAAAATTAACTTAATTTCCTACAAAATAAGTCAAAGTATTGTATCTCTTTTCAAAAAGTTTTTAAAAGAAAAGAATACTTTTTTATATATACAGATAAAGAAAAAAAATCTATCTTAGAATCCTCCCCTACACCTATCTCATGCATTGTCCTCAATGTATGAATGAATGCATATGTGCATAAAAACGAAAAAAGGGAAGGAAAATATTACCTCAAGGTGGTGGTTCCAGTGGTGATCGGATTGGGCCATGCGTTACTACCCAATCTAAATAATGTGGATTATTAAGAAACCCACCTTTGATGACCTCTTTTTTATTTACATTGTTAATACTCTCCAATATGAATAGGATCATGCAAGATCCTAGCATGAAATTTATCCGGTTATATGACGAATTTTTGAATATCATCACTGAGTCATAACTGTCTATACCTTAGTCTAACAATGGAATGTGATTCAGTGTTGTGGTTGATTTAGGCTCGGGAATGAAAAGAACGGGAATCAATACTGACTCATAGAATTGACTTAAATCAAGTTTGGATTTAAGAGTCAGATTTTATTCAAAAGTTTGTCCAAATCTAAGAATTGAAATTCGCATTCATTTTGCAGCAATGGAATGTACTATCCAAAATAGGTGGTTCATTTTCAAATCTATAAGTATGAAAATCAGTGTTGGCTCGAGAATTAGGTCCAAATCAGATAAGGATACTAGATTCAATATAGATTCGAAAAGTGAAACTGAATCACAAAATTGGGGATCAGTGTCACATTCATTCAATTTTATTGAAATAAAAACTTGCCAATTTGTGAATGGTTTGATATTAGTCAAGTTCAAGATAATGTGATGAAATTGAATCTTGTTTAAAGTTTTCAAGACATAATAATTCTTGGTCCCTATCAATATGGTTAGAAAATCGGGAATGGTTAAAGATTGGGTGGAGAGAGTTTCGTCTTCCTTATCATTTGTGTTGACCAAACAACTTACTTATGGTTTTAATATATTGATGGACTGGTTCAAAAAAATTTAGATTTGAATCAAGTATTCCATACTCTTTTCTAAGTTACTGAGTTTTTCTTATTGTGGTAGAACTTGAAAAATGGAGTAAGGATCTTGGATTTGAGAATTTTGTGAGAAACTTGAGTTTGTCGAGATTTGAAATTGATGCGTGGTCTCAAGAAAGGCTTCGAAATTCTTTTCTAAAGAAGATTTTTCTTTATAGGTTGATTTTGATAAGGAGTATATGAAGCTGAATATTAGTTAGGTTGTTGATAGTATAACTTGAGGAGTTGTATCCCCACTGACTTGGTAAAGAGTGGCTATCTTTTCAATCTTATTCATAATACTAGAGTTGGGGTGTATATTGATTTGGATAAGATCAATCCGGCATACTTGGTTGGCTAAAGTTATGAAATACCGGGTTGATAATATCTGAGTCAAAAGAGGTCGGTCGGTGTGAAGTATGAATCACTATATGCATTAGAATAATATTAATTATAACCCATATCACAAAAATGCCAAAAATAAAAACAAACAAAAAGAAAGAAAAATTTAGCTTAAGTTAGGGTAGATCTTAGACCTAAACGATTCCTAACTGGTTAAACTATCCACGGGAGGTATATTACAAAATCTGACCACAAGTTAATCGGCCAGGTAAGGACAAGACCAGTTGGAGGTATCCGTGCCTAAGCAACGAGCTTAATTATATCAAACCATTATTCTTCGAGGTTTCGCCTCTCAATTCCTAACCTTTGACACTGATTTGGCAAGAGTCAAATTCTAACCAACTTCCCCCTTATGTCAATCTCCTAATAAGTCTGAGATGTCCCTAGGGCCAACATCTACTCAATTTTAAGTTAGGCTGGATTAGTGAGTGAGGAGAAGGTTTTTTGGCGAAGGAAGGGTAATGACTTTTTCACTTTATCTTGTTTATAGGACAAGCCCTTAATTCATTTTAATGCATGTGTGCATATATATAGCTAAATAACACTCTCAAGCAATAAATCATACAAGTGTGTTTCCTAAGCTATATGCAATGCAAATGTACCTTGCTCCGGTACTCTTCAACAGTAATAGTATGTAACGAAATAGGCAAATGCTCTAGAATGCAATGTCTAAATTTTTTAAAGTATTTATAAATAATCAAGTTACTGTTGAGGTTAGAACAGTGTGCAAATCAAGCTAAATAGGAAAAATATACACTGCAGAAGACTGAAAATTATAATTCAAGCAACCTGCACTAGAACAGATTAGTAATTCTTCCTATTATGTCACACAAACGCAGTTTGGGTCGTGTTTCCGTGGCAATAGTGAGGCCTCATGAGCTCTGCTTTCTAGAGCAGAGACTGTTGGCCCAAGAGGTTACACTCTCTTGTTTTGTGTTTTGATGATGACAAACCAAATAAGAGCTATTTGGTACTAATGAATTTATTCAAGATAAGTTTCAGGTTTTGTACCATGTTTGGAGACCATTGGCTTAGCTTTTGCAAGAACTTCTAAGGTTCACATAGCAAGGAAGGCAAATTGCACAATCAAGGAAGGATCATAGAAGAGAAGGCACTAGCAAGGCATTGGATGGCTCAAAGACTTGAAGATTGCTCTAAAAGTATTTAATCATTGTATTTTTAGTTTTATAGTTTGTTAAAGAATAGTGGATAGGTTTGAAGCTCTATCACACACGTTTTTGCGCACATGTTTATTCCAAAATATTTTCTTATGATTTATACAAAAACATTTTGTATACAAGATTTTGTCTACATGTATATCTTTATGTTTTATACTAATCTATGTTCAAAAGTACTTTTGTCAAAAACAAAATCTCTTTTATATTCTTTCAAAAACCTGATTTTAACCTGTTCCGGTCGACCGACCGGTCGACTGATTCTATGTCAGGTTTGACCGGTCGACCGTGCAGTCGACCGTGGAACTGGCAGGTGCACGTATCCGTGTGCATGTCTGCCGGTCGACCGTGTAGTCGACCGACTGTAGCTCAGTCTGCTCTCGGTTAAAATGGGTCGACCGGGCGGTCGACTGCTGGCCTGCAACGGTCATATTTTTGAACTTGCGGTCGACCGACCGGTCGACCGACAGAGCCGTTTGAACAGTAACGGGCATTTTTCTGAGCTGTTTATTTTTGTCTTTTTCTCACTTAAGTGAGTTTAAATGACTTGTTTTGGTTTTAATTCATTCTGATTAGCCTTAAAAATGTTTTATCTTCTAACCCTAGCCCTCTCCTATAAATAGGGGTATTTGGGGAGAGATTGGTTAACCTAATCATTACAAGAAAAATTCAAAAGTTTAAGGCATTCAAAAGAGCTTGGTTTCTTGTTTTTGTGCTGAAATTCTCTCTCATTTTCTGAAGTGTTTTCAAGAATTCTCTGATTTCATTTTCTTTTCTCTTTACACACAAGAGCTTCATTCCTACTCAATATTCTCTTAAGGACCTTTGTAAGGGAAGAGATATTTGAAAGAAAGAGTTTGTGGTGTTTTGACTACCAAGATATTGCTTGTACTGAAATTGTGGAGTTGGGTACTCCGGTGATCTTTGTAACATCTTTGTGATAGTGGAAGTGGTCGGAATCCTTCTGGGAAGGCGGGAAGTAGAGCTGGGTGCTCGAACCTCGATAACATATCCTTGTGTTTGCGATTGGTTTACTTTTCCTTGTTCTTGCACTACTTTTATTGCTATTACTTCTTGTTTTTGATTGTCATTGCCATATCCATCATATTTCATCTTGTCAATCAAAATCCCATACAACAAGGTTGCATTGCGCACCTCCCACTCTTATTTACGAGGAATCAGAGGAAGGAGTTCAGAACCCTTCACGGGGCATTCGGCTCTTAGTCTTGTTTTGGGAGATTGTTGCATCATATTTTTAAATTGTGCATTGATTAGCTTTATCACCTATTCACCCCCCCTCTAGGTGATTTTCAATTGGTATCAGAGCTTGGACTCTAGGTTTGGCTTAACATCCACAGAGAGATCCTTAAAACTTGCTAATCAACATTTTCATTCATTCATTCATCACTAGTAAACATGGCCGATAACATCAAAACCCCTCCTAAATTTGATGGACTTAATTTCCCTATTTGAAAGGTTAGGATGACTATATTTTTGCAATCTTTGGGTAGCTTAGTGGCCAAGTCCTTGACCAAACCCTATGTAGCACCCGATAGTGATGAGAGCACTTGGACCGACTTCAACTTTAGAGAATATGAGGCTAACTCCAAGGCCCAAAACTCCTTTTAACCGCCTTGAATGAGGATGACCTTACACGGGTAATTCATTGCCAATCCGCCTATGAGATTTGGCAACACTTGTTAGTCACGCACGAAGGGACTTCACAAGTCAAGAGAGCTAAGATAGATCTCTTGAGGTCCCAATATGAATCTTTTAAAATGCTTGATGAAGAATCTATTGATTGTATGATTACCCGGTTTACTAAAATCACTAATGGTCTTTCTTCCTTAGGTGATGACATCTCCAACGATCAAAAGGTGCGGAAAGTGATTCTGGCTCTTCCGTCTTCATGGGAGATAAAGGCTACCACCTTAAAAGAATTGAACGACAAGGATGAGATGGACCTCATTAGCCTCATTGGGAACTTAAAGACCCATGAGATGGAGAAGAAAGCAAGAGAAGAGGCCGCTCCAACAAAGAAGAAATCAATAGCCTTCAAGTCTTCATCCACCCTTGAAGACGATGAGGAAGATGAAGAAGAAGATGAGGAGCTATCACTACTTGTTCGCAATGTCAAAAGAATGTACCGGAGGAACAAGCTAAACTTCCGAAGGAATTTGAAGGCAAAGAGGAGAGGAGAATTATATGCTACAATTGCCGAAAGCCCGGACACATCATGGCGGATTGCCCGGAGTTCAAGAAGAAGATGACCTCCTCCTTCAAGCCAAAGAAATCGGAAGAAAAGAAAGCGTACAAGGCAACTTGGGATTCGGAAAGCGAGTCTGAGGAAGAGGCGGATGTAGCAAATATGTGTTTCATGGCAAACACACCTAAGGTAACCCCTCAACCCCTTGATGATGAAGATGATGAATTAAGTAAGGAAGTTCTTGTACATGCTTTTGTTGAACTTTCTGAAACTTATGATAACAAGAAAATTGAATGCTTTAAATTGCAAAAAGAAGTTGCTTTTCTCAAAAATCAACTTGCTATGGTTTCTAAAGAAAAGGATGACATTTCTTCTAATCTCACTTCTATTCAAAATGAGTTTAATGCCTACAAGGTTTCTTGTAAGGGAAAATCTCCTATTGTTGATGAAAAAGAAATTTCCTTTTTAAAAACTAAAATGGTTGATTTTGAAAAAGTTTTGAAAGATTGTGCTTTTAACACTAAGAAACTTGAAGAAAAATTTTCTAAAAAGCACACCCTCATGCTAAAGATTCTCATGTTAAATCTACTCATGCTCACACTACACATAACACTTCTCATGCTAAATCTTTTCATGTTCACAACTCCCATGCTCACAAATCACACACTCACTATGCTTTTAAATATGGTAGAGTGTATAGATGCACATATTGTGGTAAAAATGGACATTTAGCTAAATTTTGTTATGATCAATTAAATAGATCCAATAATCTTGTTTGGGTTCATGGCTCTAACCCTCAAGGACCCAAGAAAATGTGGGTACCAAAATCAAGTCCTAAATTGTTTGATGTAGGTACACACCAAGGCTCCAAGACGTAGGGAGCGGTGGTACCTTGATAGTGGTTGTTCAAGACACATGACATGGGACATCAATAACTTCACAACCCTATCAAGGTACATGGAAGGTGGCTCCGTCACCTTCGGGGATGACTCCAAAGGGACTATCATCGGTATAGGTAACATTCAAATTGGTTCATCTCCTACTATAGAAAATGTTGTACTTGTTGATGGTTTGAAACATAATTTGCTTAGCATTAGTCAATTTTGTGATCGTGGACTTAAAGTTGTTTTGATGATACTTCTTGCAAGATTTTTGATATTAAATCCAATGATTGTATTCTTACTGGTTTTCGTGATGATAATGTTTATATCATTGACATGCTTAATGTAGAGTGTTCTACTAAATGCTTAAATACTTTTGATGAAAATTCTTGGCTTTGGCATAGAAGATTAGGACATGCATCTTTAGAACATCTTTCTAGGATTAATTCTAAGGAATTGGTGAAGGGTATACCTTGCTTGAAGTTTGAGAAAGACCGCATTTGTGGTGCGTGCCAACTTGAAAACAAACCAAGTCTTCCTTCAAACCAATCAAGGATATCATGTCAACTAGGCCTTTAGAACTAATTCATATGGATCTTTTTGGACCAACACAAACTAAAGTTTAAATGGTAGTAGATTTGTATTTGTTTTAGTTGATGATTTTTCCCGTTTTACTTGGGTTTTCTTCTTGCAAGGTAAAGATCAAACATTTTCATATTTCAAAATCTTTCGAAAAAGGGTTGAAAAAGAAAAAGATTTTTCGATTTTGAGAATAAGGAGTGATAGAGGTGGTGAGTTTGTTAACCAACTCTTCATGACTTATTGTGATGAAAAGGGAATCAAGCATGAAATGTCTTGTCCTAGGACTCCACAACAAAATGGAGTAGTAGAAAGGAAAAATAGAACACTTCAAGAGATGGCTAGGACAATGATAAGTGAATACGACCTCCCTCAATATTTATGGGCCGAGGCCGTAAACACCGCATGCTATATATCTAACCGTATTTATTTGTGTAAAAATTCTTCCAAAACATCTTTTCAAATGTATCATTCTAGAAAACCTAATGTTGCTTATTTCAAAGTTTTTGGATGCAAATGTTTTGTTTTGAATACTAAAGAGAATTTGGGTAATTTGATGCTAAGGCTTATGAAGCAATTTTTGTTGGATATTCTACAACTAGTAAAGCTTATAAAGTATTCATTAGATCTTCTCGTACCATTGAAGAATCCATGCATGTTAGTTTGAAGAATCTAATGTGTTTGTTGAGAATGTTGTAGAGATTGAACCATTAGGTGAAGACATGGAGAGACTATCCTTGAAGGACTCACCCGCTCTAGAAGAAAAGCTAGATTCAATTGGTGAAGTTCAAGAGGATAGAGGAAAGCTCTCAACCGCTTCCTAAAGCTTGGAGATACGCTACAAATCATCCTAAGGAGCTCATCTTGGGTGATGCATCTAAAAGAGTCACAACGCGCTCCAAACTCCATGAATTATGTGGTAACTTTGCTTTCATTTCTCATTTTGAACCCAAAGGCATTCTCGAAGCCGAGACGGACCCATATTGGTTGCTTGCCATGCAAGAGGAACTCAATCAATTTGAGCGCAATCAAGTTTGGCACCTTGTTCCTAAGCCCCACGATAGACCAATAATTGGTACTAAGTGGATCTTTAGAAACAAGATGGATGAGTCCGGAAATGTCATTAGGAATAAAGCTAGGTTAGTGGCCCAAGGTTACACTCAAGTTGAGGGAATTGACTTTGAGGAGACCTTTGCACCCGTAGCACGGCTTGAAGCCATACGGATGACACTAGCTTTTGCATCTTTCAAAAATTTTAAACTTTTTTAAATGGATGTGAAAAGTGCATTTTTGAATGGTTTTATAAATGAAGAAGTTTATGTTGCTCAACCTCCCGGTTTTATTGATCATCTTCATCCCGATTTTGTTTTTAAACTTGATAAAGCTTTGTATGGATTGAAACAAGCTCCAAGAGCTTGGTATGAAAGGCTTTCTAGTTTTCTCATTTCAAATGATTTTATTAAAGGCAAAGTAGATACAATACTATTCACTAAGCATGTTGATAATGACATTTTAATTGTGCAAATTTATGTTGATATAATTTTTGGTTCTACTAATGAGCTTTTGTGCAAGGATTTTGAAAAGGTCATGCAACTTGAATTTGAAATGTCTTCAATGGGTGAGCTTAATTTCTTTCTTGGACTCCAAATCAAGCAATTGCAAGATGGGAACTTCATATATCAAGCCAAATACGCAAAGGAACTCGTAAAGAGGTTTGGACTTGAAGACTCAAAGGTTTGCAACACTCCCATGGCAACTACAACCAAGCTTGATAAGGATGACCAAGGTAAAAATGTTGATATTAAATTATATAGAAGCATGATAGGAAGTCTTTTATATTTACGGCAAGTAGGCCGTATATCATGTTTAGTGTGTGTCTTTGTGCTAGATTTCAATCGTGTCCCAAAGAGTCTCATCTTATTGCCGTAAAACGTATCATTTGTTATATTAAGGGAACGATTGGGATGGGTCTATGGTATCCGAAAACCGGAGATTTCTCAATGACGAGTTATTCGGATGCCGGCTATGCGGGTTGTAGAGTAGATAGAAAGAGTACTAGTGGGACATGTCAATTTCTTGGTAATTGTCTTGTTTCATGGTCCTCTAGGAAACAAAATTCCGTAGCTCTCTCAACCGCCGAGGCGGAGTATGTTGCCGCGGGGGCTTGTTGTGCACAAGTCCTTTGGATGAAACATACTCTCCTTGATTATGATTTGCATTTTGACCATATAAAAATATTTTGTGATAATACTAGTACTATACATATGACAAAGAATGCAAATCAACATAGTAAGACCAAGCACATTGAGATTAGATATCACTTTCTTAGAGATCATTTTGAGAAAGGAGAAATAGATATTGATTATGTTTCTACGGATTTACAACTAGCCGATATTTTCACTAAACCACTTGATTTTGCTAGATTTTCGTTTATTTTGTGGAGACTTAATGTTTGTGTTATTGAATAGACATGTTTTTCATAACCCTTTTTGATGTATGACAAAAAGGGGAGAATAAGTTTACATGGACAAAAATAAGTTCATTTGGTCTTGGTTCCATATGAATTTATATGTTTTAGTTTTATGAATTTGGTTTATGAGTTTTGTGTTTTATTATGAATTTGAGAACTCTTGTATTTTGTGTTTTATGGGTATTATTTTTATTATGAATTTGAGAACTCTTGTATTTTGTGTTTTATGGGTATTATTTCAATTTGGTTTCAATTGGCATCAAGAGTATGTTTTTGTGTTTTTAATAATTTCTTGTGTTTTTCATATAGCATAATTTGAGGGGGAGTCTTCTCCTCCCCCATATTTTTGTCCATAGCCTATTTGTTTTGTCATCATCAAAAGGGGGAGATTGTTGGCCCAAGAGGTTACACTCTCTTGTTTTGTGTTTGGATGATGACAAACCAAAAGAGCTATTTGGTACTAATGAATTTATTCAAGATAAGTTTCAGGTTTTGTACCATGTTTGGAGACCATTGGCTTAGCTTTTGCAAGAACTTCTAAGGTTCACATAGCAAGGAAGGCAAATTGCACAATCAAGGAAGGATCATAGAAGAGAAGGCACTAGTAAGGCATTGGATGGCTCAAAGACTTGAAGATTGCTCTAAAAGTATTTAATCATTGTATTTTTAGTTTTATAGTTTGTTAAAGAATAGTGGATAGGTTTGAAGCTCTATCACACACGTTTTTGCGCACATGTTTATTCCAAAATTTTTCTCTTATGATTTATACAAAAACATTTGGTATACAAGATTTTGTCTACATGTATATCTTTATGTTTTATACTAATCTATGTTCAAAAGTATTTTTGTCAAAAACAAAATCTCTTTTATATTCTTTCAAAAACCTGATTTTTAACCTGTTCCGGTCGACCGCCGGTCGACTGATTCTATGTCAGGTTTGACCGGTCGACCGTGGAACTGGCAGGTGCACGTATCCGTGTGCATGTCTGCCGGTCGACCGTGCAGTCGACCGACTGTAGCTCAGTCTGCTCTCGGTTAAAATGGGTCGACCGGGCGGTCGACGCGCTGGCCTGCAACGGTCATATTTTTTGAACTTGCGGTCGACCGACAGAGCCGTTTGAACAGTAACGGGCATTTTTCTGAGCTGTTTATTTTTGTCTTTTTCTCACTTAAGTGAGTTTAAATGACTTGTTTTGGGTTTAATTCATTCTGATTAGCCTTAAAAATGTTTTATTTTCTAACCCTAGCCCTCTCCTATAAATAGGGGTATTTGGGGAGAGATTGGTTAACCTAATCATTACAAGAAAAATTCAAAAGTTTAAGGCATTCAAAAGAGCTTGGTTTCTTGGTTTTTGTGCTGAAATTCTCTCTCATTTTCTGAAGGTGTTTTCAAGAATTCTCTGATTTCATTTTCTTTTCTCTTTACACACAAGAGCTTCATTCCTACTCAATATTCTCTAAGGACCTTTGTAAGGGAAGAGATATTTGAAAGAGAGAGTTTGTGGTCTTTTGACTACCAAGATATTGCTTGTACTGAAATTGTGGAGTTGGGTACTCCGGTGATCTTTGTAACATCTTTGTGACAGTGGAAGTGGTCGGAATCCTTCTGGGGAAGGCAGGGAAGTAGAGCTGGGTGCTCGAATCTCGATAACATATCCTTGTGTTTGCGATTGGTTTTACTTTTCTTGTTCTTGCACTACTTTCATTGCTATTACTTCTTGTTTTTGATTGTCATTGCCATATCCATCATATTTCATCTTGTCAATCAAAATCCCATACAACAAGGTTGCATTGCGCACCTCCAACTCTTATTACGAGGAATCAGGAGGAAGGAGTTCAGAACCCTTCACGGGCATTCGGCTCTTAGTCTTGTTTTGGGAGATTGTTGCATCATATTTTTAAATTGTGCATTGATTAGCTTTATCACCTATTCACCCCCCCTCTAGGTGATTTTCAGAGACTCAGGTAAGCTACATGTCCACTGCAGCTGATTCATTCCAGAAATTATTACTGCAACACCAAAACAAAGAAGAAATAGTTAACAGTTAAGAAACCAAATAGAAAACTCACTGTCCCTCCCCGGCAACGACACCAAAAATTTCATCGAGCTAACCTACATATAAAAAAATCCAGAGTTTAGAAACGCGCTAGGTTCTCAATGTTACCGTGCAACCTAAGGCTAACGGGTCGTGATCTATAAGGAGGGACTGCGATAGAAGCGTTTGTGCAACTTTCTTCTTTTAGTTTACAAAACAAATAATCTTTTTTTCCCTCAGTTTTGAAAGAAATAAAAATAGTTAAAGCTAAGTTAAAAAGCGAATCTAAATCTGGCAGAGTTTCGCCTAGACGAATCTAGTGATAAAGCGCTGAGCATGCCTACCAGGCAGAGCATGAGAGTCCTGACGGTCTAAGCGCACTCCTCTTTTCGAGGAAGTGGACGAAAGAGCCCGAGGGCTAGAGTACACTCGGGGTTTAGTCATACTCTCAATAGCTATCACGAAACCCATAAGGTACAGGCTTAATACCATTGGGTAGCTAGCCTAGGAGAAGGCAGAAACCCAGAGTCAGTACAAGGCTACCTGCACGTGATGTTAGTATGACATGAGCATACATATAAACGTGATAAGAATTAGACTACCATGGAGTCGTGAAGCTGAAGGCTAAGTAGAGAGCCTGGAGGCTAAACGACCACGAAGGGTTGGCCATACATGGTATAAAGCAGTAAAAGAGCATATCTCAGGCATGACATATGTACAGGAAATAAACTGTCCTAGTACAAATATTCGTCACAGGCATATAAATGTACAATCTTGAGCACTCGGCTACATACAATGCAAGGGTCCAGCTCAATAAAAATCAAAATATAAATCTAAATACAGAATAAAATACATAGTCGAACCGGCGAAGCAGGGAAACCCAAAATAAGGCGAGGACACTCACCTAAAATCTTTAAAAAAATCATGGTAAACCCGGAATCACAAAACTCGCGCACGCAGCACCAACATATATATTAAATATATATATATATATATATATATATATATATATATATATATATATATATTATATATAATATATATATATATTAATATTTATGAGAGAGAAAGAGAGAGCTAGAGAGAAAGATCTAGATAAAAGAGAGATCTAGAGAGAAAGATCTAAAGAGAAAGAGAGAGCTAGAAAGAGAAAGATTTAGAGAGAAAAAGAGAACTATAAGAGAAGAGGAGCCAGAGAGAAGATCTAGAAAGAGAAAGAGAGAGAAGTAGGTAGAGAGAGAAAGATAGATAAGAGAAAGGATATGAGAAGAGAGGAACACAGAGAGAGAGTGAGAGACAGGAGAGAGAGAGAGAGGGCTGGGGCTGCAGCCAGGCAAGCCCGGGCTGCGGCCGCGTGGCCAGGTGGCACAAAGGAGGAGCGGCACCGGTCGCTACCACACGCGAAGGCCAGTGGTGGCCGCCGGCCACTCCAAGAACGATGGAGGGGTGGTTGTGGGGGTGATTAATTGAAGAAGAAGATGATGGTGGATATGGAATTGGAGAGGAAGGAGGAGGAATTGTATGGTGGATTTTGGTGGAATTTATGTAGATGGTGAAGTGGGAGAGGGTGGAGGTGGTTGTGGTGCTTGGTGGTGGAGGAATTTTAGAATAGGTGGGGATTGATTTTGAGTTGGAAGTAGATAAATTAAGATGGAGATGATGGAGGAAGGAGATGGAGAAGGAGGTGTTGGAATTGAGAGGGATGAGAGTTTGGGGGAGATGGGGCTGCCATGGCCTGGGGTCGCCGACCAGGCTCGCCTGGGGTTGCCGACCAGGCTCACCTAAGGTGCGCCGGCGTCGTCGCCCAGGTGGAGAGGAGAGAGGAAGAGAGGAAGGAGAAGGAAAAGAAAAGGAAAAGGAAAAAAGAAAAAGGAAAAGGGGGGGAAGAGAGAGAGAGAGAGAGAGAGAGAGGAGAGAGAGAGAGAGAGAGAGATGGAGGGGAGGTGTATTAAATGAAGGGGAGTGGGCGACTGGAAGATTTGGGGGGAAAGAAAAAGAAAAGGAAAGAAAGAGAGAAAGAAATGAAAGACTCCATAAAAAAATAATATTTTAATATGTCAGGAAATATCAACTGTTCCAAAAATCCCAAAAATACCGGAGGTAGAAAACATCCTCCTAAGGAATAATATGAAATCAATTTTTAGAAATAAAATCTATTTTCAAAATAAAAATCCTGAAATCTACCAGCATTACTGGCTGACACCAAATCCGACCGAGTTTTGATAATTTTAGAAAATTCACCAAAAATATATTAAGATAGAAAATATGATTTTAGAGATATATGAAAGTGTATTTTAAAATTTTGACTCTTTTTGTAAATTAAAAATCATGAAATCGACCAGCGCTACTAGTCGATACCAAAACCGGTCGAACTTTAATAAGTTCAGAAAAACTCAGAAAGTGCTTTAAAGTAGAAAATGTGATTTTAAGAAGCATGTGAAAGCGAAACCCAGAAATTCAACTCCAGTTGTAAATTAAAAATCCTAGAATCGACCAGTGATACATACACTCGATACCGTTCTGAAGATTATATAAATTAATTCGAAAATTTACAAAAAATCATGAAAATCTACAATATTGAAAAACGATGTCTGAAATTGAAATCGGTTAAATCTGACTACCAGAAAGACCAAACATGCAATACGCTTAGATCGGTTCTCCAGTTCAGGTTAGGGCTGACTCCGAGTCCACGAATCCAGATCGAAAACAAAACAATCATATAGATAATTATAAAACAAAAACAAATACGGAAAGTAAATCGAAAAATCGAAAATACGATCGAAAAATCAAAATTATGCAACTAAGTACATATTCATGGAACGGGTATTATACACACGCCGGCCTATTCATCTTCTTTCAAAGCTTCTCATCTACTTCCGCCAGTCTCTCTTGAACGTCAAGAGTATCCTCCAAATTCTGCGCATCTAATTTCTCACATTTTCATAATCCAAAATTGTTTGTGCCATCAAATTTTATCACATCAATCTTCATGTAATAAACATTTTGAATGTTCTTTACTACAAAAGAATCACTCTCATCGGATGTTTCTCCAGCCATTTCTCCAATATTCTCAATCAACAAAGCGAAACAACAACTATGCGATAGAACTACAAATGATAAAGTTCAGATTTTTATCTCAATTAAAATTCTAAGCAGAGTGTTCAATTGATCTCTTCACCAAAAGATAGAAGATGAGATC
>JAVJIF010020115.1:0-80311 GCA_038442645.1 Agave tequilana | reverse complement strand
TGGCGGTCGACTGACAGCGGTGCAGACTGCTGATTTAGACCCCAACGGCTAGTTTCTCTTAGCCTATAAATTGGGGCTCCCATGGACTATTTTAGATAAGATTTTTGGTGAGTTTCAAAGCTAGTTTTCCCATCTATATGAGAGGTTTTCTCTACTTGTTTTAGAGCCAAATACTTCCATTCAAAAGGAGAGTTTATCAAGTGTTTCAAAAGTGATTTCTTGTGTTTTTTCACCACAAATTCAATCCTTATTTTTCTCACACATACTTGAGCTTTCCCATTGATATATCTATCATACAGGAGAGTTTTTGTGAGAGTGATTTTAGGTGATCAAAGTGTTGTGATCACCAAAGTTCTCATTCTTGTTTTGAGGAGGCAGACTTGCGGGTTCGCGGTGTTTCGAGTTCTAGTGAGAGCTCTTATAGAGGTGCGGCCTCGGCAAGCTTGCGGTGTGTTTGTTCTTTGGCGGGAACAAGAAAGAGACTAGAGAGTCCAAAGGAGTTCTAGTGTGAACTCACTTGTAGGTGGTGCGGCACCGAGTGATCCAGTGGGATCGTTTTTAGTGAAAATCCTTCATAATGTTGAAGGCGGGACGTAGAGCAAGTGTGCTCGAACCTCGAAACAAATATCCTGTGTTTGTGATTGCTCTCTCTCTCTCTCTCTATCTCTCACTTGTCTTTATATCTTACTTATGCTTATTGCTCATTGCTCATATCATTACTTGCTTGATATATTTGTGCTTATATTGTTATATGCTTGGGGATTGTTTGCTCACACTTGTATTCAACCAAGAGAGCCATAGCGGCACCTCAACTCTTATCTAGAGAAATCTTGAGGAGATAGTCCAGAGCCATTCACGGGGAATTCGGCTACACTCTTAGTTATACTTGGTGTGTTTTAACTTAAGAATTTTTAGTTTGCATAAATAGTATTTATTCCGCATTATTGTCCATTAGATTAGCTAGTCACCTATTCACCCCCCTCTAGGTGATTTCAAATAAGTGCAAAATTTGCGATATGAAATGAGAACATAAAAAAAATCTACTAGAACCTGAAAAGAATGTAGCCTTGTAGTCCATCTAAAAACATATGGTCTGAAAAGATTCGGCAAATTATAGACGGTATTGGTTCTGGTAAACTATAGATGTTTAAAGTTACACATGAGAATTTTTAGCTTGCATAAATAGTTTTTTATTCCGCATTAATTGTCCATTAGATTAGCTAGTCACCTATTCACCCCCCTCTAGCTAATCACAATATTTGTACACACATGGAATTCATGTCACCTCCCACTTTTGACATTCCTACATTCAAACTTGGAAGGTTAAGATGTCTATGTACCTCAAAGCCCTAGGCATTCATGTTTATTTTGCCACTATTAGAGATTCTTATTGTTTAAATGGCAAATATCTTGAGGCTAATGCAAAAGTCATTCATGTTTTAAAGTCAACTCTAAGTGATGATTATCTATATAGGGTTTCTAACATTGATTCGGCTTTTGTAGTTTGAAACACTATAGTCTCCCTCGGCGAACAAGAACAATACTATGCGGGGAGCGACTCGGATGTTGGAAGTGAGGCTTCCAACGTATGCTACATGGTCCAAGGGGATACCCCTTTGAGGTAAATACCGAATCCGAGGTAAAAGAGGATGTTAATATGTCTTATGATGAGCTTGAATCATTTTGTCAACAACTTCTAGAAAATATGAATTGCTTAAAAAGGATAATAAGAAAATGAAAAAGAACACACTTCTTTGTTAAAAGAAAATGACTCCTTTAAAAAAATAAACTTGCATGTGTTTCAAAAGAAAATGAAAGTTTGAAAAATGAAAATATTTCCTCGCTTTCTAAATTAAATGATCTTTGTGAGGGAATACCTCTTTGAAAAATAGGATTATTTTGGTGGAAAAAGAAAAAGAAATTGCTTTGAATGAAAACATCTCTTTGAAAAGAAAATTTGTTTCAAAAGAAAAAGAAAAAGTTCCTAAAAAGAAAAAGATTGTTGACCATGTTTTTCATGCTACTACTATTGATAAAAATGAAGTTAAATTTTTGAAAAATAAATATTGTTTGAGCTCAACTTCGAGCGAATGTGCATTTACCATTCTAAATTGGAAACCTTGTTTCAAAGGAAACAAGCTCCACATGTTCATGCCACATCACCCACAACATGCATATGCACACTTTGCACGTCATGATCACACTCATACACACATGTATGATAGAGCGTACAAGTGTACACATTGCAGCCGCAAAGGCCATTTAGCAAATTTTTGTTATGATAGAGTAAATTCTTTAAATTTTGCTAACAAGAATGTTTGGGTTCCTTACAATGCTTACCCTCATAGAGCCAAAAGAAATGGGTACCAAAGTCCCCACCTTTTGTATCTGATGTAGGTGCGGGCTCTCACATGACGTGAGAGATTTGGTGCCTTGGTGGTGGATGCACATGAACTTTATGGACATACATATGATGCACCGCTATCAAGGAGGTTTGGTGGGACGACCACCATGTTTTGAAGATTTGGAGTATAGTTCTTATGGTTTGGTAACTATCTCTAAACTCCTATTTTAGTTTACATGCATTTATATTTGATGATTTTTAGCATGTTTTAAGTGTTATGATAATAATCATGTTTTGTGCTTCATGTGGTAAATACTTGTGTAGATGTAGTTTTTATCAAACTTATGTATATACGTGTACAAGTAGTAAGCAACATTTGATTCATATATGTTTGCACTTCATTATTCATTTGTACTCACTACATGCACATGTATAACCTATTTTGATGATTTCCTCATTTATACTTGTTTTGCCTATTTTTTGTGCATATTTTACTTCATGTATATGTATTTTTGTCCAAATCTAATAAATATACATGTATACCCTTGAGTCTCTTGCCTTCATGCAAATTATATCATAGACTCTTTTTATATTTGGGATATGTATGCATATTGTTAGTTTTTAGATAATTCATACATATGCCTTGAAGTTTGTTTTTTAAAATAAATTTTTATGTTTTTCATGTTTTTAAAAAGAAATTCATATTTCTCTTGAGCTTCATTGATTATTTTCATGAAAATGCTAATTACATGATTCTTGTGCACTCACACTTCATTTGTTTACTCATGACATTGTTTTCATGAGAATTTTTGAGCTTTATAGATTTTGAGTGTCGAATTTTATGTATTTAGTATGACTAATGAAGTACATATGATTTGTTTTCATGTTTTAAGGACCTTTAACTAGTTTTTTAAAAATTAATTTAACTAGTTATTTATTCTTCATTTGGTAGTGTTTTCACAATAAAAATATTTTCAAACACTTATTTTTGAAAACCCCTACCAACCCCTCTAAGGGGGGATGGATGGGCGACCATGCCTTATGCTCAAATTATATCTTTTATCATGTACATGAAAAGGGTAATTTTTATGAGTTATACACTGGATTCACATCATAGTTTCAATTGGTATCACAATTGACATTTTTTGTATACTCATATTTTGTTTTCTATATATGTATGCTTTAAATTTCAATAATATCAATTTCTATTGGTATTTTCATTTTTCATACATATATATATTTGTTTGTGCTTAATTTACAATATATTTACATGTTTAAAGCACAAATTATGTTTATGCTAAGCTTGATTTTCAATTGTATCTCAATTGGCACTTTAATAAGCTAATGCATTATTTTCATTTGGTGTTTTTATTGATATCAAAATTTACAATATACTTCAATTGGTATCAATATGTTTCAATTTCAATTGGTATCACAAATTTCCTATTTCATATGGTATCAAAATTTTGTGATATCTCAAATTGATTTGTTGATTTAAGAAAAATTCAAAATTGTATAGTTTATTTACAATTGGTATCTTAAAATTTTGTTTATGAATAAATGATATCTCAAAATTTGTTTAAATATTATAACAATTTGTGTTAATAATGTTTGATATGTATATGCAAGGGGAGCTTAACATCTCTTCTATATATAGATTCATGTTGAGTGTATCTTATATTGAGGAGGTTGACATCTCTTATTTATGTAATACACGTGTGTAGAGGAGCTTCGCATCTCCACTTATGCATTCTATATTATGCGTTATGTGAGTTAGTGCTTGTCATCCCTTCTTCATGTAATGCATGTATGCAGGAAAGTTAACTTAGCGTCTTCTCTTCATGAATGTATATCGCATATATATCTTTATTGTTGATTTAGTTTTTACCCCTTTGTTGATGATTGACAAAAAGGGGGAGAAAATTTTGAGTTTATATATACATATTTGAGTTTTTTTGCATATATTGAGTTTATGCATCTATTGTTTTCAAATGGAAAATAATTTTGATAGTTTAAACAAAGAGGGGAGAAGGTTTTTGGAATGCATGTTTCTCTCACCCTGTTTATGATGATATATTTGTTTAGTTTCATGTACTTCATTGAATATATATTTGTTTATTGTTATGCATGAGTTAAGGAGGAGCTTTTATGAAGCTTAACTTTAATCCATGCATATATAACTCCATGAGTTTTGTCGTCATCAAAAAGGGGGAGATTGTTGGCCCAAAGGCCCATCACTCTAGTTTTAATAATGATTAATTCATGTAGTTATAGTACTAATGATCTTGTTTTATTTAGTCTCAGATTTGTGATCAAGATCTTAGTAGGTGTTTAGCTTCATCAAAGGATTTAAAGTTAAGTTTTGGAGCTAGCATGTGTTGATTCATCATTCAAGAGCTTGTGCATCAAAACCACATCAAGTACTCAAGAGGAGTTTAGCTCTTTAAATCAAGGTTTGGATCAAGTCAAGAAGGAGAAGAAGTTTTTCAAGTGAAAACCTTCAAGAGAAGACTTGTGTCTAAGTTTGTTTTTGTTAAGATTTTGTTTTTTTAGATAAAATGTAAAGGATAGATTAGTTGGTGGATTGATCAAGTATCATATACACTCACACACAAAATTTATATGTATTTTCATGAAAGAGTTTTATTTGGGAAAATGCAAAAGAGTTTTCATTTTGGAAAAACTGTTTTGGTTTTTTGGAGTTTCATATATACATATGTTTTAACCAAAACTATTTTAGAACTTAATGTCAAAAACATAGATATTTCATCACATATGTGTAGTGGATCATATCCATACACTCTAAGCTTTAAAAGTGTTTAAAATATCTTGTTTTTGTATTTGGAGAAGTTTTGAAAAAAAATCAATTTGAAAAATACAGATTTTTTTTAAGCCAAATTTTCTAAGTAACAAAATAGCTCAAAATGTTTGTAACATGTTTTGATTTTTACCCAAACATGTTTGTATATCAAAGTATTATACTGAACTTATTTTTGTAGATTTTTAGAGAATTTATGGGATTTTATTAAAGGAAAAATCACAAGTTTTTAATCCTAAAATGATGTTTTTGGCTTCTGCCAGTCGACCGGGCAGTCGACCGACGTGCACAAAACTGCACGGCCAGGCCGGTCGACCGCCAGAGAGTGTCTGCTCTCTAGAAATGGCCCGGTCGACCGGGCGGTCGACTGCTAGGCCATTGCCCTGAAGGCGGTCGACCGGCCGGTCGACCGACAGCAGTGCAGACTGCTGATTTGGACCCAACGGCTAGTTTCTCTTAGCCTATAAATTGGGGCTCCCATGGACAATTTTAGATAAGATTTTTGGAAAGTTCAAAGCTAGTTTTTCTCATCTATTTCAGAGTTTTCTCCACTTGTTTTAGAGTCAAATACTTCCATTCAAAAGGAGAGTTTATCAAGAGTTTTCAAAAGTGATTTCTTGTGTTTTCCACCACAAATTCAATCCTTATTTTTCTCACACATACTTGAGCTTTCCATTGATAGATATATCTATCCTATAGGAGAGTAGTTGTAAGAGTGATTTTAGGTGATCAAAGTGTTGTGATCACCAAAGTTCTCATTCTTGTTTTGAGGAGGCGGACTTGCGGGTTCGCGGTGTTTCGAGTTCTAATGAGAGCTCATTGTAGAGGTGCGGCCTTGGCAAGCTTGCGTGCTTGCGGTGTGTTGTTCTGCGGGAACAAGAGAGGGACTAGAGAGTCCAAAGGAGTTCTAGTGTGAACTCACTTGTAGGTGTTGCGGCACCGAGTGATCCAGTGGGATCGTTTTTAGTGAAAATCCTTCATAGTGTTGAAGGCGGGGACGTAGAGCAAGTGTGCTCGAACCTCGAAACAAATATCCTGTGCTTGCGATTGCTCTCTCTATCTCTCACTTGTCTTTATATCTTGCTTATGCTTATTGCTCATTGCTCATTGCTCATATCTTTACTTGCTTGATATATTTGTGCTTATATTGTTATATGCTTGGGGATTGTTTGCTCACACTTGTATTCAACCAAGAGAGCCATAGCGGCACCTCAACTCTTATCTAGAGGAATCTTGAGGAGATAGTCCAGAGCCCTTCACGGAGAATTCGGCTACACTCTTAGGTTATACTTGGTGTGTTTAGCTTAAGAATTTTTAGTTTGCATAAATAGTTTTTATTCCGCATTAATTGTCCATTAGATTAGCTAGTCACCTATTCACCCCCCCCCCCTCTAGGTAATTTCAAATAAGTGCAAAATTTGCAATATGAAATGAGAACATAAAAAAGAAATCTACTAGAACCTGAAAAGAATGTAGCCCTTGCAGTCCATCTAAAAACATATGGTCTGAAAAGATTCGGCAAAGTATAGACGGTATTGTTCTGGTAAACTATAGATGTTTAAAGTTACACATGAGAAAAAGAATTAGATGCCACAAAATATAGCAATCTGGTGAGGAGGTAAATAATTAAAACATCTTGATAATTATGGAGAAGCGTGCAAGATCTCTCTAAAGTTATCTGCCTTTCATTTAGCAAAGCATATAGCATGTAAAAGACTACAAATGAAGTATGAGTCACCTAAGTGCCCTAATTCGCAGAGGTCAAAAATCAACTATTCTATCTCCTCTTGAGCTTCCGATATATTATCTCTCACAATACTCAGTTCTCCACTCTCCAGAAGCACTCTTAAGCTTTCTGAGATATGAAAACCAATTTAGTTAATGCTCTTGATTCTTGGAAAAACAAAATGAGTGACGTAGGAATTTCCTATAGAGTGAAAAGAATATTTTGTTTGGGACTGAACTACTTAGCAGCTATTTGATTCATCCACTTGCTTGAAGATTCTGACAAGAGTTTTAATACTCAGTACACTGTTTTAATAATTGAATCGAAGGCGGATTAAACATAGCCTCTTAGACTAAACATAGCCAGCCTCTTAGCAAATAGCAACACTGTATACAACTTTAGTAAGTAATGCATATTCAAATAGCACATGCTACCTGACATAATCAGTGACACACAACTATTCTGATCAATATCTTACATTATTGCCTAAGCTTCCAGTAGTAGATGGTACACTGTTTCTTTTGCTCAAATTCACATCTACTACTCGACTACATTTCTCAGTAAACTCCTTTTTTTTAAAAAAAATTCAAAATCATGCAGGTAAATTTAATTTCTACGTTCTATTTATTACTTGGGGGAAAGAGCAAGTATAAATTAAAGACAAATTTCTGGTAATTCAGTGATAATCCTTTGTATTTCTCAAGAAATCATATGATTAACAGATAAATATCACCCGGTACACAAAACAACACTTCCTCAACTCTAGCAGTAACATGCAAAGATCCCATTTCAACTATAAACCTAGTTTCATACAAACAAAACACAAGGGTTTAGGGTTTCAAACTACACTAATCCTAGACTTGAATTAAAGAAACATTTTCGCAGAGAAATTCAAACCAAAAATGGTGGAAAATTCAAGGTATGATGAGCTTCTTCCCTGCGTAGATAGTGTCCCCGGTGATCCCATTCGCTTCCTTGATCGCATTGATTGAGACCTACGTTGTAAATGCAACACGAATTACTAATGCTGAACAAAGAGAACAAGGCATGACAATGGGGCCAATAAAAAAAAGTTGGAACTTTTACCTCGTATTTTCTTGAGAGACCCCAAAGCGTATCTCCCCTCACAATCTCTATGGTTCGAGCGGAACTCGGAGATGACCCACATTCCGATCGCTCTTCAAAAGCTGGTTTCTGATACAAAAAAAAATGGAGTAAAAACACATAAAAGATGGAAATTTATAAACTTCTTAAAAAAGGAACCATCTTTGTTACCTTTGATAAGGGTGGAGAATTGGCGGTGGATTTGAAGGAGCTGGTGAGGGTTTTGGTTGTTGAGGTTGAGATTGAGGCGGAGGTTTTGGCGTTAGGGCTTTGATGATGCTGAGGGCGATCCCTGAGAAGGCGACGAATCCGGCGGTTTTGGCCACGGCGGCGTCCTTTGATCCGTCGTCGGAGTTAGGATCGGAAGGCATCTTTGATTCTCCAGAGACCCACTGTCAAAGAAAGCTTGAGCCCTTTTTTGCTCTGGCTGGGCTTTAGTGTTGCCCTCGGCTAGGCCCCTGGGGAGCGAGTTATTTGTATTTTGATTTTTTTTTTTTTTTTTAATCCAGTTCTAAGTAATTCCAATTATACAATAAGAAACGAAAAATCAGCTTACCTGGTGCAATCTCAGCCTCAATCTGGGATTGAGTAATAATAGTTTTGCAAAAAAAACTCTTTTTACATCCCAGCCTCTTGTTGTAATAAATACCGCAAATAATAAGAGTAGAAGTGAAAACACTGAGCAATCTAGCATTGCAAGTAATATAACTTGATCACCACAAAAGAAAAAAACAAATCAAGGATACAAGATTTTGTGACAGAAGAGTGAAAAATTCTTATTAACTTGAGAAGCAGAAAAAGAGTTTACAAGGATCTTGCACAATGATCTTTCAAACTCTAAATACGAGGGTTTGTGAAAAAAATGAAACAATCCCATATCTATAGCCAGAAAAAAAGGAAACCAAATACCTAGAGTTTGAGTCAAAACCAGAATAAAAAATTAACTTAAAACAGAATCAGAAATCGGGTTGGATATTGTCACGTTCCGCTCCCCGAAATACACGGAAACGGAGTCGCGATGAGAGTCGACGACGAATATACGCGAAGAGAGTATGTTGGCCCAAGGTTACAATCACCTGTTTTATGGCTTTGATGATAACAAAATATATGTGGTTATTTGTGCTAATCAAGTTCAAATGTTTAAGTTTATCTCAGAGTTCTAAAAATTCAAGGAGTTTTCTTTCTCTAAAAGAAGGTGTTGGAAATTCAAAAAGACTCAAATACGGGATCAAAACTAAAAGCTCTCAACGTCACTAATTGAGAAGCCCGGTTCAAGATCTTGTAGTCACCTAAACCTTTGTAAGATATTAGTTTGTTAAAGTGTAGAATTTAATAGTAATACTCAAGAAATTACACACACAAAAATACACGATTTCGAAAAATACAAGTTTTAGTAGTATTGGTATTTTGCATGTTTGATTTTGATACATATCTCATAATTTTTTGAAAATTTTATAACAAGTTAGAACTTGTATTTCATCACCTATACATTGATACATTACCATTAACTAATACAAATTATTTTGAAAATTGTTTGAAATTCAAAATCTATACAGAAAACTGTTTCAGGCCAGAACGGTCGACCGGACGGTCGACCGTGACCATTTCAGGCCAAAACGGTCGACCGCCCGGTCGACCGGGCTTTTGGCCAAGGGGCGTGCACATTTATGCACGTTGTCGGTCGACCGGTCGGTCGACCGCTGACCCTTGCAGTCGACCGATCGACCGACCGACCCGGTCAACGGACTATTTAGGTTTCCATTTTGAACTGCAGAGCGGTCGACTGGAGCCAACGACTCTTTTCTGGATGACCTGTCGGTCGACCTGCCAGTCGACTGACAGGCTGCCAGATGGCCATAACGGTTAGTTTTTGAATCTATTTTATTTTTAGTGAATTCCAATGGGCTTTTTGGTTTCCAAGTGTCTAAACACACCCCAAATGACCTAGTATGATTTATAAATTATATTTATTCATTGCATATATATATATAGGTCATGGGTTTTGGTTTTAGAGAAGAAAAACACACAAGTTTTCAAATTTGTTTCAAAAGAGAAAAGTTTTCTAGCTTTCAATCCCAAGTTCTTTCTTTTCAAAACTATTTTCAGTTAGTTTTAAAACTCCTCTATTCTTTCTAACTGAATTTCATTTCTCACTTAACTTCTTGAGCAACACTTCATATTCTACTCTATAGAAAGTTGTAAGAGAGAGTGTTTGTGATCTTGTTAGATTACCAAGTGCTTTGTAACCTCAATTGACTTTGTGCTACCTTTTTTATAGAGGATTGAGTTGGTGGAGTTGTGTACCCCGGTCTTGTGTAGACTAAGTTGTAATTCCTTTGTGTAAGTCCCTTTGTGGAAGATCCCTTAGAGAATAGTGAAATCCTTCATAGTGATGAAGGCGGGGACGTAGAGAGTGGCTCGACCTCGAAATAAATTCCTTTATTTTTGCGATTGCTTGTATCTTGCTCTCAATTATTTTTTTTATTTTTCAATTCATCTTGCATTCTATAATTACTTTCAATCCATCACTTCATTACCGGTCTATACTCATCTCAATAAGGAGGCAATTGAGCACCTCAACTCATTATTTAGAGGAATCAAAGAGGAGAAGTTCTAGAGCCCTTCACGGGAAATTCAGCTTCAATTCTTGTTTTGAGTGACCGTTTGCATAATTCATCATAAATAATTTTAAAATTGCATTTGATTAGCAAAATGCTTATTCACCCCCCCTTTAGGTGTATTTTAATTGGTATCAGAGCTTTGGTCTCTAGATTTTGGCTTAACATCCTTAGAGAGATCCTAATTGCTAATCACTTCTTTCACAATTTCATCTTCATCCACTTTAGTAAAAATAACCAAAGGTATTAAGATCCCTCCCAAGTTTGATGGCCTTAACTTCCCTATATGGAAGGTTAAGATGACCATATTTCTATAATCCTTAGGAAGCGAGTTGCCAAAGCGGTGACTAAACCCTTTAGTGTGTCCATTGTTGATGAGGACACTTCGTCTGACGTTGCCACTAAGGAGTTTGATGCAAATGCTAAGGCACACTATGCCTTACTTCAAGTTTTGAACGATGATGATATTGCTAGGGTCATCTGTTACAAATCCACTTGCGAGATTTGGACACACCTAGTAGTCACACACGAAGGAACGTCACAAGTTAAGAGCAAAAATTGATCTCTTACGTTCCCAATATAAAAATTTCACCATGTATGATAATGACACAATTGATGACACGGTAACAAGATTTACTAAAATAACTAATAGTCTTGCTTCTTTAGGTGATGACATTAACAATGATCAAAAAGTAAGAAAAGTCATTCGGGTACTTCCACCCTCATGGGAAGTCAAGGCTACTACATTAAAGGAGCCAAACGATAACGAAGAGATGAAGCTCATCAGTCTTATAGGAAACCTTAAGACCCATGAAATGGAGAGGAAAGCAAGAGAAGAAATGACACCACAAAAGAAAAAAGATATCACTTTAATATCCACTCCCACCATCTCTGACGATGATGATGAAGAAAAGAATAAAAAAGAATTCTCCCTCTTAGTGAAAAATGTAAGGAGGATGTACAACAAGGCCAAGTTTAAAAATAGAAGAAGGTGGCAAGGGAAAGAAAATGAGAAGGTCATATGCTTCAATTGCCGGAAGCCGGGCCACATGGTTATGGATTATCCGAAGACTAAGAGCAAACCTTTAACTCCAAGAAGCCCTTAAAAGAAGGTTCTCAAAGCCACTTGGGACTCGAAGAGTGAAACCGATGAAGAAGTGGATACGACACACGTATTTTTCATGGCTAGTGATAACACATCTAAGGTAACATTCGAACCCTCATTTGATGAAAATGAATTAACAATGGATGAATTAGGAGAGGCTTTTAAGGAGTTGTCTAACAACTATGATTTCCTTAAAAAGAAGTATTTAAAATTGAAAAAGGAAAATGAAACTCTTCATAATAAAATTTTTATACTTTCAAAAAAAAAGATGATTTATTTTTCACACTCATATCCACACAAAAAGATTTTGATGCATATAAAATTTCATGCAAAGCAAAATTTTCATTAATTGATAAAAATGAGATTTCTATTGTAAAAGATAATGTGTTAAAAAATGTGAGTTTGATAAAACTAGTTGGAGGCAATATTTCTTAAGAAATATACTCCAAAGAAACATGTTCATACCACACATGCTCATCAAACCACACATGCCCACACTCCTAAATCACAACATATACATACACATCATGTGAGACACACTACACACACCAAGCATGTTCATATCCCACACTCCCATCATGCTTTTATTTATGATAGAGTTTATTCATGCACTTACTGTGGCCGAAATGGTCACTTAGTAAAATTTTTCTTTGATAGAATAAATACTTCTAATAATCACATTTGGGTTCGAAATGCTAACATTAAAGGACTCAAGAAAATTTGGATACCGAAATCAACCAATTTGTTACTTGATATGGATACCCACCAAGGCTCCAAGACATAGGGAGCGGTGGAATCTTGATAGCGGTTGCTCAAGTCATATGACGTGGGATATAAATAATTTTACAGCCCTATCAAGGTACCATGAAGGTGACACCGTCACCTTCGAAAATGATTCCAAAGGAAAATTATCGGTATAGGTAACATTAAAATTGGCTCATCTCTCTTAATTGAAAATATTGTTTTAATTGATGATTTCAAATATAACCTCTCTAGTATTAGTCAACTTTGTGATAGAGGTTTTGTAACGCCCCGTTCCCGGCGGGTACGGAGACGTTACTGCAACGTATATACGCAGGTCAGAATACCCTCACGCATATACGCTAAGCATCAGTACAGGCAAGAATCAGAGTACGGAAGCAAATGGTGCATTATACATTCCAACACATGAGTACAATTACAAAGTTATCACCAGAGGTGATCCATATTACATGAATATTACATCACTGATATGCGCAATTGCGAGATTACAAAGAGATATACAAGTATGAACAGTACACAGGCACTCACGAGTTTACAAAAGGAAAACTCGAGAGGCACACAGGGGGCCTGGAAGGATAGAGCTCCAACTGGTCTGCTGGGGATCCATGCTTCCGCTGCGCCACTCGGATCAGCAACTGGGAGAATTCACACGTTCCAAGCTCCATGACCTGGACATGAGGATCCAGAGGAGTCAGAACTCCCCAGGCGAGTGGTGAAGCAAAAGCCAAGTGGCGAGCAAGGGTAAGTATATGTAAAGCAATAAAACTAATAAAGCCGAGGACGAGCAAATCTGATTGAATGGTTTCAGATCACAGCTCCATAAGACTAGTACGTCGAAGGAATAATCCAAACAAGGAAACCCTCATCTATATACCTTTATCTCATGTCACCATAATCCAAGCACATACAACCCGACTGTACTCAGGGCATGATAAGATAATGAACAGGAGGCAGGTGGATACAAGGGATAAAGCAGAGCATGAGCAGTTAATACTATAATACTCATAAAGCCGAAAATCCGAAGTAAAATCCCGGACAAGCAAATATGGTAAGGCATATCACAGATTCATAGCCGTTTAAGCTGCAGGCTTCAGTATGCGTCCCATTCCACATACTTCTACTTACAACTTAAAGAGCAGTTATTATCTTGACACTTTATTATTATTATTACTCGTATTACCCTGATATCTAGATATGTGAACTAGCGTCCCAGCACACATATATCCATATCTGAGTAAAGCAAGGTTGTTATTGGAACCAGCGGGGGTATCAACGAACTATGTTTATAGTGGGTCCCGTACATACCCGGGACCACGGCCCAGGATTGTTCCGTTGCTTGGTGGACGGAACCTGCCGCAAGGCGATCAGGAGGGTCTTATGGAATGCCCTTATCAAGATGGTACCAAGAAGGAGGGAGCCAGCACTCCCCTCGGTCCCCTGGAGGCCCACAGGTCAGACCGGAAGTTTTAGTTGCACAACATGCCTAGTACCACTATAAACACGAACACATATTGATAGCCGCAAGTTTCCCCCGACCCGATGCAAGTTGGTCCTTTTTATAGCTTGTTAACAAGATTATCAGATTACGGGAATGAGTAGGAATATAACAGGTTATAACAGGAGATGGCCCTACAGATTCAAGAGGTGGCCCCCACAGATTCAAGAGGTGGCCCCCACCACGTATGTGGTGTGGCACTTTGCTCTGAGGGAAATAGATTCTAGAGGTGGCCCCCACAGATTCAAGAGGTGGCCCCCACCACGTATGTGGTGTGGCACTTTGTTCCATGTGGCACTTAGTTCCATTCAGGATAACAGGTCATTGTATGCAATACAGGATAACAAGGCAGGATTCCCGTAAACGTGATAATCACAAGGTCAAGTATATCATGCTGGGTGTCAAGTGATAGCATGACAAGAGGATGATATTGGCAGGTGACAAGTCATGTCAAGAGATTGATATTAGTCCAGTGGCAAGTCATGTCATAACAAGAGGTCTTGCCAAGCAGTAGCATGTCTGATGTTAGGTGATAACAAATCAGTTGACAGGTGATACAAACAAGTGTTAAATAGTAACATGTATAAAGCATGTCAAGTGTTAACATGTCAGGTAAGTACATGGCATGTGATAGAATAGTAGCTGAGCACAATCAAGCGGAGCTGAGCAAGCTGGAGTGTACAGGCAGCAAACAGTATTTAACACTAGAGCGTCTGGCAAGGTTACCGGGACAACTCGGCTTAAAGTGCGAGTAGAAAATCCGGCAGCATCTCGCCTAGACGAATCAAGTGGTAAAGCACTGAACGCTGATCATGACAACCAGGCGGAGCTGAACAAACTGGAAGCACAGGCAGCGAACAGGGTTTAGACACTAATACGCTTGGCGAGGTTACCGGGACAACTTGTTTTAGAATACGAGCAGAAAGTCCGGTAACAACTGGCCTAGACGAATGTAGTGAATAAAGCGCTGAGCGCTAAGTATGCTCACCAGACGGAGCTGAGAAACCTGACGGTCCCAATCACCTCTCTTTGGAAATAGTGAGAGACCGGAGGCTGAAGGGTCCGAGTACGCTCGGGGTCTAAGCGCACTCACGGTGGCTACCAGCCATCCCAAGAGTGGGTAGAAACCCAGAGTCCAATCGACCACGAAGGGTTGGCCATGCATGGTATAAAGCAGTAAGTACATGGAATAAAATACATGTCAACCCGACAAAGCGGGGAAACCCAAATGGAGGCGAGAGCGAGAACACTCGCCTAAGTCTTTAGAAGACATAGTGAAATCCTCAATCCAGAATCCAGGGAATCAACGCGTCAACGCGTTAGAGAAAAGTGATAGAGAGAGGAGGAAATCAAGAGAGAGAAAGGAAAGAGAGGGAGGAGAGAGAACGTGAGAGCTAGAGAGAGAGGTCCATATTCAAAGAAGTAATTAACCATAGCAGACAGCCAAAGTTAGTCGACTAGGGAGAGGCAAGTAGTCGACTTATAAAGGAGTTAGTCGACTATAGAGAAAGGGATAGTCGACTAATAAGGTCGCGTCTCGTAGAGCCGCGTCTTCAAGAAAAAGTTAGTCGACTAGGAAAAAGGGGTTAGTCGACTAATAAGGTCGCGTCTCAAAGGGTCGCGTCTTCAGGAAAAAGTTAGTCGACTATAGAGAAAGGGTAGTCGACTAATAAGGCCGCGTTTCAAAGGGTCGCGTCTTCAGGAAAAAGTTAGTTGACTAGGGATAAATGGGTAGTCGACTAATAAGGCCGCGTCTTCAGAAAAAGGGTTGCGTTTCAATGAGTTAGTCGACTAGGATAAGGGGGTAGTCGACTAATAAAGGGTCAAGTCGACTAATGACTGGGTCAAGTCAACTAACAGAGTGCAAACAGAGAGCAGAACCTGACTTTTGAGGGTTTGTGTTTGTTGATTATCTTGCATGATATAAAAAGTCAAGCATGAGAATAAGTTGTCCAAGTCTTTGGCGAGGAAAACCACTCGCCTAAAATGTTACTTTGAAGCCTTGTGCATCCGGAATAATCGTTGTCGTCAATTATCACCAAAACGATTACCGGAATAATCGCGAACGATTACCGGAATAATCTACGGCGATATTGTCGACGAAGAAGAGCACGGCCCCAATCCGAAAGGAGTGGCCGGCCTTCACAAGGGACGGAGGTTGATGGTGCAAGTATAGTTCAATTTGAAAGATTGGAGTTTTGAAAATAAGGTTTCGGAGAACGAAGCTATGGCTCGTCGGAAAGAGCACGACGAGGAGATGAAGACGGCGCGGTCGTTGGTGGCTAAGATGGAGTATAAGGTGGTGGAGATGGTGATGAAGCTATGGAGGTTAATGGGTCATTTAGGTGGAAAAGAAGAGGAAGAAGATGATGGTGGAGGTGGTGTTGTGGTTGAAATGGAGGAGGAGATGGAGGAGAATGAGGTGGAGGATTTGGTGAAGGAGTGGTGGAGGGGATGGTGGTGGAAATGGAGGAGTAGTGGCCGGCCAAGGGAGTGGGCTGCTGTTGGCCTCTCTGTTGGCTGCAAAAGAAGAAGAGAAATGAAAGAGGGAGGAGAGAGTGGTTATATAATGGAATGAGATATAATATAATATTGTTGTTCTCTCTTTCCAAGACAAAAGAGAACGCACAAAAAGAAATTGTGTCTCCTTCTCCAAACGCAGCCCTCCACCTACGTTTAGGCCAAAATGGGCCAAACGCAGGAATTAAAGCCGCGCCCAGGGAAAAAGCCAAAAAGCTGCGTTTAACAAAAGGACAAAAGTCATAATGACTTGATTGGAATTGATTAGCAGTGCATTAAATGCAGATAGAAATGGAATCTCCGCATTTAAGATCAGATCCGGGACTGAGGATTCTCGCGTCTGAGGAGGGAGAGAGAAAAATAAATAAATATAATATCTGGATAGATTCCGGTATTCGGGGAAAACACCGGAAACTCCAGAAAAGCCCGAAAAATGGAGTAACTCGGAAAGTTTCCCAAAAATTCTCAAAAATAATAAATATTATAAAAAGATTTTTGTGAAATCGGTTTTCAAAAATAAAATCCCATTTTCAAAAATAAAAATCCTGAAGTCAACCGTCAATCTCGGTCTACACCGGATTGGCCGGATTTTGATAAAATCGGAAAATTCTCAGAAAAAGTATTTAGATAGAAAATATAATTTTAAAAAGTTATGGGAAAGCCGTTTCTTGAAATTTAACTCCGTTTGTAAATTAAAAATCCGAGAATCGGTCAGCGGTACTGGTCGACACCGGTTTTGAAGACCTTCAACTTAATTCAGGAAAATTCCAGAAAATCATAAAAAATCTAAAATATTGGAAAATGATGTTTAAAACTGAAATCGGTCAAATCGGAATAGCGAAAGACCTAATCGAGCAATACCCTAGGATCGGGTCCTCGGTTCAGACTAGGGCTGACTCCGAGTCCGTGAATCCGGATCCAAGACAAAACAATAATATAAACAATTCATAATACAAAATAAATACAGGAAGTAAATCAAAAAAATACGATCGGGAAATCTGAATACGCAACTAAGTACGTATTCCGGGAGCGGGGTGTTACAATCCATCCACCTTACAAAAAATTGCGTCCTCGCAATTTCGATAAGGGGTAATTGAACACAAAGAGGACAAGGACGGGAATTTATACCAATCAAGATATGAATCACTGCATGTAGGGCTCCCCAAGTCGACTGAACAATAATCTGAATATAGACATCTTCTGCACTTCCTGCTGCATAAATCTTTAAACGATGCCAAATAATACTGATCATAAATAAAGAAGACCGATAATTAAGAATTCCGAAGACCAGGCATCGATCACTCTGAAAGGTATAGCCAGAACAAAGAATAACCGCAGAAAATCCGGATACCTCCTTCTGAAAGTTAACCCGATAGCAGATCCATTCTGAGAATACCCGAACTTCATAGAGTTGGCCGAAGAGATCATGTCATAGCTTCATTTAGAACCAGCCGCTACCTCTCTAGTCTATTCATATCTTAAGTTGGTATAAAGGCTACGAAAAGCCAAAACAGTGGATATATGGAAGGGACTAGGAATCAAAGGAAAGATGATCAAGAAAGAATAGATAACTCTGTATTTGTAGTTGGAGTGTATAACCAGGACTCATGCATTCCAGTTGCAAATTTCTTTACCATTAATTTGCCGTCTGGACGTACTGAGGATGTGAGAGCCTAAGCTCTGATACCACCCTGTAACGCCCCGTTCCCGGCGGGTACGGAGACATTACTGCAACGTATATACGCAGGTCAGAAATACCCTCACGCATATACGCTAAGCATCAGTACAGGCAAGAATCAGAGTACAGAAGCAAATGGTGCATTATACATTCCAACACATGAGTACAATTACAAAGTTATCACCAGAGATGATCCAATATTACATGAATATTACATCACTGATATGCGCAATTGCGAGATTACAAAGAGATATACAAGTATGAACAGTACACAGGCACTCACGAGTTTACAAAAGGAAAACTCGAGAGGCACACAGGGGGCCTGGAAGGATAGAGCTCCAACTGGTCTGCTGGGGATCCATGCTTCCGCTGCGCCACTCGGATCAGCAACTGGGAGAATCCACACGTTCCAAGCTCCATGACCTGGACATGAGGATCCAGAGGAGTCAGAACTCCCCAGGCGAGTGGTGAAGCAAAAGCCAAGTGGCGAGCAAGGGTAAGTATATGTAAAGCAATAAAACCAATAAAGCCGAGGACGAGCAAATCTGATTGTATGGTTTCAGATCACAGCTCCATAAGACTAGTACGTCGAAGGAATAATCCAAACAAGGAAACCCTCATCTATATACCTTTATCTCATGTCACCATAATCCAAGCACATACAACCCGACTGTACTCAGGGCATGATAAGATAATGAACAGGAGGCAGGTGGATACAAGGGATAAAGCAGAGCATGAGCAGTTAATACTATAATACTCATAAAGCCGAAAATCCGAAGTAAAATCCCGGACAAGCAAATATGGTAAGGCATATCACAGATTCATAGCCGTTTAAGCTGCAGGCTTCAGTATGCGTCCCATTCCACATACTTCTACTTACAACTTAAAGAGCAGGTTATTATCTTGACACTTTATTATTATTATTACTCGTATTACCCTGATATCTAGATATGTGAACTAGCGTCCCAGCACACATATATCCATATCTGAGTAAAGCAAGGTTGTTATTGGAAACCAGCGGGGGTATCAACGAACTATGTTTACAGTGGGTCCCGTACATACCCGGGACCACGGCCCAGGATTGTTCCGTTGCTGGTGGACGGAACCTGCCGCAAGGCGATCAGGAGGGTCTTATGGAATGCCCTTATCAAGATGGTACCAAGAAGGAGGGAGCCAGCACTCCCCTCGGTCCCCTGGAGGCCCACAGGTCAGACCGGAAGTTTTAGTTGCACAACATGCCTAGTACCACTGTAAACACGAACACATATTGATAGCCGCAAGTTTCCCCCGACCCGATGCAAGTTGGTCCTTTTTATAGCTTGTTAACAAGATTATCAGATTACGGGAATGAGTAGGAATATAACAGGTTATAACAGGAGATGGCCCTACAGATTCAAGAGGTGGCCCCCACAAATTCAAGAGGTGGCCCCCACCACATATGTGGTGTGGCACTTTGCTCTGAGGGAAATAGATTCTAGAGGTGGCCCCCACAGATTCAAGAGGTGGCCCCCACCACGTATGTGGTGTGGCACTTTGTTCCATGTGGCACTTAGTTCCATTCAGGATAACAGGTCACTGTATGCAATACAGGATAACAAGGCAGGATTTCCGTAAACGTGATAATCACAAGGTCAAGTATATCATGCTGAGTGTCAAGTGATAGCATGACAGGAGGATGATATTGACAGGTGACAAGTCATGTCAAGAGATTGATATTAGTCCAGTGGCAAGTCATGTCATAACAAGAGGTCTTGCCAAGCAGTAGCATGTCTGATGTTAGGTGATAACAAATCAGTTGACAGGTGATACAAACAAGTGTTAAATAGTAACATGTATAAAGCATGTCAAGTGTTAACATGTCAGGTAAGTACATGGCATGTGATAGAATAGTAGCTGAGCACAATCAAGCGGAGCTGAGCAAGCTGGAGTGTACAGGAAGCAAACAGTATTTAACACTAGAGCGTCTGGCAAGGTTACCGGGACAACTCGGCTTAAAGTGCGAGTAGAAAATCCGGCAGCATCTCGCCTAGACGAATCAAGTGGTAAAGCACTGAACGCTGATCATGACAACTAGGCGGAGCTGAACAAACTGGAAGCACAGGCAGCGAACAGGGTTTAGACACTAATACGCTTGGCGAGGTTACCGGGACAACTTGTTTTAGAATACGAGCAGAAAGTCCGGTAACAACTGGCCTAGACGAATGTAGTGAATAAAGCGCTGAGCGCTAAGTATGCTCACCAGACGGAGCTGAGAAACCTGACGGTCCCAATCACCTCTCTTTGGAAATAGTGAGAGACCGGAGGCTGAAGGGTCCGAGTACGCTCGGGGTCTAAGCGCACTCACGGTGGCTACCAGCCATCCCAAGAGTGGGTAGAAACCCAGAGTCCAATCGACCACGAAGGGTTGGCCATGCATGGTATAAAGCAGTAAGTACATGGAATAAAATACATGTCAACCCGACAAAGCGGGGAAACCCAAATGGAGGCAAGAGCGAGAACACTCGCCTAAGTCTTTAGAAGACATAGTGAAATCCTCGATCCGGAATCCAGGGAATCAACGCGTCAACGCGTTAGAGAAAAGTGATAGAGAGAGGAGGAAATCAAGAGAGAGAAAGGAAAGAGAGGGAGGAGAGAGAACGTGAGAGCTAGAGAGAGAGGTCCATATTCAAAGAAGTAATTAACCATAGCAGACAGCCAAAGTTAGTCGACTAGGGAGAGGCAAGTAGTCGACTTATAAAGGAGTTAGTCGACTATAGAGAAAGGGATAGTCGACTAATAAGGTCGCGTCTCGTAGAGCTGCGTCTTCAAGAAAAAGTTAGTCGACTAGGAAAAAGGGGTTAGTCGACTAATAAGGTCGCGTCTCAAAGGGTCGCGTCTTCAGGAAAAAGTTAGTCGACTATAGAGAAAGGGGTAGTCGACTAATAAGGCCGCGTTTCAAAGGGTCGCGTCTTCAGGAAAAAGTTAGTTGACTAGGGATAAATGGGTAGTCGACTAATAAGGCCGCGTCTTCAGAAAAAGGGTTGCGTTTCAATGAGTTAGTCGACTAGGATAAGGGGGTAGTCGACTAATAAAGGGTTCAAGTCGACTAATGACTGGGTCAAGTCAACTAACAGAGTGCAAACAGAGAGCAGAACCTGACTTTTGAGGGTTTGTGTTTGTTGATTATCTTGCATGATATAAAAGTCAAGCATGAGAATAAGTTGTCCAAGTCTTTGGCGAGGAAAACCACTCGCCTAAAAATGTTACTTTGAAGCCTTGTGCATCCGGAATAATCGTTGTCGTCAATTATCACCAAAACGATTACCGGAATAATCGCGAACGATTACCGGAATAATCTACGGCGATATTGTCGACGAAGAAGAGCACGGCCCCAATCCGAAAGGAGTGGCCGGCCTTCACAAGGGACGGAGGTTGATGGTGCAAGTATAGTTCAATTTGAAAGATTGGAGTTTTGAAAATAAGGTTTCGGAGAACGAAGCTATGGCTCGTCGGAAAGAGCACGACGAGGAGATGAAGATGGCGCGGTCGTTGGTGGCTAAGATGGAGTATGAGGTGGTGGAGATGGTGATGAAGCTATGGAGGTTAATGGGTCATTTGGGTGAAAAAGAAGAGGAAGAAGATGATGGTGGAGGTGGTGTTGTGGTTGAAATGGAGGAGGAGATGGAGGAGAATGAGGTGGAGGATTGGTGAAGGAGTGGTGGAGGGGATGGTGGTGGAAATGGAGGAGTAGTGGCCGGCCAAGGGAGTGGGCTGCTGTTGGCCTCTCTGTTGGCTGCAAAAAGAAGAAGAGAAATGAAAGAGGGAGGAGGGAGTGGTTATATAATGGAAGGAGATATAATATAATATTGTTGTTCTCTCTTTCCAAGACAAAAGAGAACGCACAAAAGGAAATTGTGTCTCCTTCTCCAAACGCAGCCCTCCACCTGCGTTTAGACCAAAATGGGCCAAACGCAGGAATTAAAGCCGCGCCCAGGGAAAAAGCCAAAAAGCCGCGTTTAACAAAAGGACAAAAGTCATAATGACTTGATTGGAATTGATTAGCAGTGCATTAAATGCAGATAGAAATGGAATCTCCGCATTTAAGATCAGATCCGGGACTGAGGATTCTCGCGTCTGAGGAGGGAGAGAGAAAAATAAATAAATATAATATCTGGATAGATTCCGGTATTCGGGGAAAACACCGGAAACTCCAGAAAAGCCCGAAAAAGGAGTAACGCGGAAAGCTTCCCAAAAATTCTCAAAAATAATAAATATTATAAAAATATTTTTGGTGAAATCGGTTTTCAAAAATAAAATCCCATTTTCAAAAATAAAAATCCTGAAGTCAACCGTCAATCTCGGTCTACACCGGATTGGCCGGATTTTGATAAAATCGGAAAATTCTCAGAAAAAGTATTTAGATAGAAAATATAATTTTAAGAAGTTATGGGAAAGCCGTTTCTTAAAATTTAACTCCGTTTATAAATTAAAAATCTGGGAATCGGTCAGCGGTACTGGTCGACACCGGTTTTGAAGACCTTCAACTTAATTCAGGAAAATTTCAGAAAATCATAGAAAATCTAAAATATTAGAAAATGAGGTTTAAAACTGAAATCAGTCAAATCGGAATAGCGAAAAGACCAAATCGAGCAATACCCTAGGATCGAGTCCTCGGTTCAGACTAGGGCTGACTCCGAGTCCGTGAATCCGGATCCAGGACAAAACAATAATATAAACAATTCATAATACAAAATAAATACAGGAAGTAAATTAAAAAAATACGATCGGGAAATCTGAATACGCAACTAAGTACGTATTCCGGGAGCGGGGTGTTACAGGTTTCAAAGTTGTTTTTGATGATTTAGCTTACAATGTTTTAGATAGACAAATCAATGCATGTGTACTTTTCGATTTTCGTAAAAATAATGTGTACATGATTGATATGTTAGATTTATAATGCAATGATACATGTTTAAATGCCTTTTAATGACTCTTGGTTATGGCATAGGAGACTAGGTCATATTTTATTTGACCAACTATCTAGAATCAACAATAAGGAAGTAGTGAAAGGTATTCCTTATTTGAAATTTGAGAAGGACCGCATTTGCGATGCATGCCAACTTGGGAAACAAACCAAGTCTTCTTTCAAAACAATCAAGGATATCATTACATCAAGACCCTTGAAATTAATTCATATGGATTTGTTTGGTCCAACCAAAAACAAAAGTCTAAGTAGAAATCATTTTGTCTTTGTTTTGGTTGATGATTTTTCTAATTTTACATGGGTTTTCTTTTTAGAGCACAAAGATTAAGCCTTTTCACATTTTCAAGTGTTTAGAAAAGAGTTGAAAAAGAAAAAGCTTTTCTGATTTACGTATAAGAAGTGATAGAGGTGGTGAATTCATTAACCACTCCTTTATCACCTATTGTGAAGAACATGGAATCAAACATGAACTATCATATCCTAGAACTCCACGACAAAATGGAGTCGTTGAAAGGAAGAATCATACTCTTCAAGAAATGGCTAAGACAATAATAAATGAATTTTGGACTCTCTCAATACTTATGGGCCGAGGCCGTAAATACATCATATTACATTTCAAATAGAATCTATTTTTGTAGAAATACTTCTAAAACTTCATTCAAAATTTACTATTTGAGAAAACCTAATGTTTCTTACTTTAAAGTTTTTGGTTGTAAATGCTTTATTTTAAATACTAAAGACAATTTAGAAAAATTTGATACCAAATCTTATGAAACCATATTTGTTGGACATTCAAATACTAGTAAGGCCTATAGAGTCTTCAATAGATCTACTTTAACTATTAAGGAATTTATACATGTCAAGTGTGAGGAATCTAATACTTTTGTGAAGAATGTTGTAGAGATTGATTTTTAGGTGAAGACATGGAGAAGATAACCTTGAAGGACTTACCTATAGAAGAACAAAAGCCAAAAATTGATGTACAAGATGAAGTTCAAAAAGTTGAAATGGAGCCAAGACAATTTACTTCCAATGGATTAGATATTTACTTCAAATCATCCCAAGGACCTCAACATAGGTGATGTATCCAAGGGGGTAACTACTCAATCCAATCTCCATGATTTATGTGGGCATTTTATTTTATTTCACACATTGAGCCCAAAAACATCCTCGAAGCCGAGACGGATTCATACTGGTTGCTTGCAATGTAAGAAGAGCTCAATCAATTTGAGCGCAACCAAATTTGACATCTTATTCCTAGACCTCATGATAGACCAACTATTGGTACTAATGGATCTTTAGAATAAGTTGGATGAGTCGGGTAATATTATTAGAAATAAAGCTAGGTTAGTGGCCCAAGGTTACACCAAATTGAAGGTATCGATTTTGAGAAAACTTTTGCACCTGTAGCACGACTTGAAGCCATATGGATGACACTTGCCTTTATTTTTTATAAAGATTTTAAACTTTTTCAAATGGATGTCAAAAATACGTTTTAAAATAATTTTATAGAAGAGGAAGTGTATGTTGAATAACCCCTGAGTTTGTTGATCCTACACATCTGAATTTTGTGCACAAACTTGATAAAGTTTTATATGGTTTAAAACAAGTTTCAAGAGCTTGGAATGAAAGACTTTCAACTTTTCTAATTTCAAATGATTTTGTTATAGGTAAAGTTGATACCACTTTATTTACAAAGCATGTAGATAATGATATCCTAATTATTCAAATTTATGTTGATGATATTATTTTTGGATCCACTAATGAAAAGCTTTGTAAAGAATTTGAATCATGCATGAAGAACGAGTTTGAGATGTCTATGATGTGAGAGCTAAACTGAAAAAACACCTAGAGGGGGGGTGAATAGGTGTTAGTGCTAATCTAAGAAACTAAATGCAAACTAAGTGCGCTAAATGCGGAAGCTAATGCAAATTATGCACAAACTAATACAATACAACAAGTGTAACCGAATTCCCCTTGCGAGGCTCTGGACTAACTCCCCTTGATTCCCCTTGAAATGGGTTGAGGTGCTATGTGAAGCTCTTGTTGGATGAGTATAAGTTAGGCACACACACACAAGCAATCCAAGCAATATGAAATATGTGCACACACAATCAAGCCAAGCAATCAAGGATAAATTACAATATGAAAGATGCAAGGCAACACAAGCAATGTATATAATATGAATGCTATGAAAGTATGATGCTTGTATGAAATGATGCTTGCACAAAGTAAAGAGAGTAAGGGTTAGAGAGACAATGGATCAAACGCTAACACAAAGATTTGTTTTGAGGTTCGAGCACCTTGCTCTACATCCCCGCCTACACCACCGTGTAGGATTTCCACTATCTCAACTCCCACCGAGGGAACCTCTACCGAAGAGGATTTCTTACAACCCAAGGAGTACCGAACTCCTCTCTCAATACAAACCACAACACCTCACACTAGAGGTGTCAACCAACAACCACACCTCTACCTAAGAGGCTTACAAACACAATCCCAATCACCTCACACTTGAGGGATCCAAACCAATACCACTCCGATCACCTCTACCGAAGAGGGATTCACAAATAAAAGGAGGGTTTACAACAAGTGGTTCAAAAACCACAAACTCTCTTTTTCTTTCTTTTTCCACAAAACAAAGATCCTAATAGTTTAGGATAGAAGATATGGCTCAAGTGTGGAATCAAAGTGTTTTGGAAACAAGCAACAAAGAAAAATCTTTGGGAAAATACTTGCAATATGATAGAATTGAAGATCTAAGCAAAAATCCCAAAAACCTATTTTTCTTTGATTTTTCAAAAACCCAAAACAAATAAGATGAAATCTTTTTGGCTTAAAACCCTTTTAAAAACTCTTTTAAACACTAGAGAAAGTCTGGAATTTTTAGCTCTAAAAATCTTTTTTTAAAACAATGGAGAAATGGGGTATATATAGCCCCTAGGAAAAACTAGCCGTTAGGCTGATGTGGCAGTCTGACCAACTGCCGGTCGACCGGCCCGGTCGACCGCCAACGGTCAAAAATGTGACCGTTGGGCAGCAGCGGTCGACCGGTCCGGTCGACCGAAAATTCCCGAGAGCAGAGCTCTCAACTCGGTCGACCGGTCCGGTCGACCGTCCACTGTGCCTAACAGACGTGCACGTCTGTGCACATCGGTCGACCGGCCCGGTCGACCGGCCCTTGGTGCGGTCGACCGGTCCGGTCGACCGTACTGGCCTGGCAGGCACAGTGCAGAACTGCACAGATACGGGATTTGAAAATAGGTCTTTTCACTTAATAAAAATCCCATAAAATCACAGTAAATCTAAAAAATAGTTTTAATCACAATAAAAACTGTTTTCTAAAAAATTGTTTTTCTAAAACTTGTTTTATCATTTTACTTTGATAACCAAACTTGTGATAAAAATTTCAAGACATATATCAATCATATCAATTCATTTTTGTGTCTTGCCAATTTTATCAAAAACAAAACTTGTATTTTATCAAACTAGAATTTTCCAAAACATGAATAGGATAGTCAAAATAAGTTTGTTTAAAAAATTAAGCATGCATGTATAGAATGAAGCAACTATACATATATCAATTTAAACTTGTTTTGATAAACTATTCATGAAAACCAAAAACCAAATCATGAAACGTGTGTGTTTTGTGCACTTGAGCATATCAACTAAACTAAGCTTTACAAATGGATCTAAAACACAAACTCTAAACTAGATACCTAAGTCTTCTTGACGATCTTCATCTTCAAGTAGACTCGGTCCAAACTCCGTGATTCTCCAAGTGCAAAGGTATGATCTTTAAGCTTTGGCACCGGAATCATCATGAATAGCTTCTAATCATCTTGTTGAAGCTAATCACCAACTAATATCCTGTTAATGATCTGAAACTTAGAAACACAAGAATATTAGTAAACATAACTACATGAGTGTTGATCATCATCAAAACTAGAGTGGAAGGCCATTGGGCCAACAATCTCCCCCTTTTTGATGATGACAAAACTCATGGAGTTATATATGCATGGATTAAAGATAAGCTTCAAGGAAGCTCCCCCTTAACTCATGCATAGGGATAAACAATAAATATATGCAATGAGTATTAAACATGAAACATGCATATGCATAAACAATAAATGGTTCTAGATAGTAAATGGAATATTCAAAAACAAAATAAGCTCTAGATACCAATTACAAAACAAACTCTATAAATCAATTAAACTTAATATTCTTGAGATTAAAACATAATATATGCATAAACATAAGCATGCATATAAAACATGTACCAATCATGCATAGAAAGATTTATGAAGTTTTATATATGCATGTTAAGTTCTCAAATAATTCTCCCCCTTTTTGTCAATCATCAACAAAGGGGTAAACAATCAAAACCATAGATAAAATGAGGGGTAAAAATCTTTCTCCCTCTTTTTGTCAATCAAAACAATGCAAACAATGTTCTCCCCTTTTTGTCTAAAACAAAAAACAAAATCAATAAGGGGTGACTACAAACATGATATCAATTAAAAATATGTCAATGAAGCATCTTGATACCAATAACAAGAATCAATATATGTTATATGCTATATACATTCATGAAGAGGAAGACGCTAAGTTAGCTTCCCTACACATATGCATTACATGAAGAAGGGATGACAAGCCCCAATTCACATAACACATATTATGTAATGCATAAGAGGAGATGTGAAGCTCCCCCTACACACGTGTACCATATAAAGAAGAGATGTTAAGCTCCTCAATACACAATACACTCAACATGAATCTATATGTAAGAGAGATGTTAAGCTCTCCTTGCATATAGGCAACACAAAACACAAGTTCATATCAAATATTTTTTTTTTTAAAAACAAAATCTTGATAAGCAAACATATAGTATATAATATACGTGTGTAAGTCAAGCACAAAAGATCACATATATGTATGAAAAGATAATATCAATGAAGTAGATGCATACATACATGAAAGAACAAAATATGAGTATATACAACATGAATCAAATTGATACCAATTGAAAATATCTAATGATACCAATTGAAAATATTTTACCAATTGAAAAGATTTTACATAGAAACATTGATACCAATTGTAAGAATATATTTCATTTTGAAAATATATAAACAAATTTGATGTTGATATCATATGTTCAAAATAACAACTTTTGATCATAAAGAGTGGGAGTACAAATACCAATTGAAATACAAAATCAAATTTTCTCCCCCTTTATGAAATACAAACTAAAATCATGCATAGTCTTGATACCAATTTAAAAGTAATCAATTTAAACAAAATTGAAACTCAAGCACTAGCATAAACACAAACATATATATGTATGAAAAATAAATACCAATAGAAATTGATATACTTGGAATTTAAGGCATACATACATACAAAACATATATGAGTATACAAGAAGATCAAAATGATACCAATTGAAAGAGTTCAATGATACCAATTGACATAACAATAAGTTCAAGTGTATACATCATATTATCTACCACCCAATCATAATTCAAGTTTTAAAGATTTTCAATTTAGGGCATACATGAACATGATCTCCCATCCTACCGCCCTTTGAAGGTAGGGGTTTTCAAAGATAGATTTGAAAATGTAGTTTTTGTTTGAAAATCACTACCAAAATGAAGAACACCGCAACTAGTTAAATGGAAACTTGTTAACTAGTACGAAATCCTTCAAGCAAGGAATAAAACAAAATTGTTTTTCATAAACATGAAATTCACATCATATCAAACACTCAAGTTCAATTAGGCATAAATAAGACTCATGAAAACAAAACATGAGCAAGCAATAAAGGTGAGTGTACAAATAAAGTGTGAATATCATAATCATGAAAATATTTTCATTAAGCTCAATTATTCCTTAAAACATGAAAATCATCAAAACTATCTAATCTTCAAGGCATATGTATGTCTAATACAAACTAAAGTATACATACATATCCAAAACATAACGAGTCCACAAAGATATATGCATGAAGGCACGTGGCTCAAAAAGGATACTCATGTATAGTCAATAGTTTGGATAAGATGGTCATATACATGAAGTTAAACATGAACACATGAAAACTTGAAAATCACGAAAGACTAAATTTTCATAACAACAATTTTCAATTCAAGGTATATGTATGAATTGTCAACACAATAAGTATACATACATATCCTTAAACACAATTTGAGTCCATATATATAGATTTGCATGAAAGGCAAATGACTCAAGGGGTATACATGTATATCTTAATGTTTTGGCAAAATAAACATATACATGAAATCAAAACTCATATAAATCCAAAAATATGAATACAAGTCTAAAATGTATGGATCATCAAAACTAGACTATACTAGCACATCTAATGGGTTCAAATAAGCATTCAAGCTCAAACATATATAGATTTATTTGTGGCCCACTATATGTACAAGTATAATTCCTAGTCTTAATGAAAACTAACATCTAAACAAGTAACCGTAACATGAAGCATCAAAACACAATATAAAAATCATCATGATAAAACTAAGACATGATTATTATGTAAATTCACATGTATTAGATTCATGATGTACATTATAGCTTAAACAAACGGTGAGAACACTAAATGTGAATCAAATAAGCATGTGTGTCTCAAATACTATACATGTATGTCAAGGATCTAATAAACATGGAATGAACATACTAATCCATAGACAATGAAACATGCTATAAAACATCAAAACATGCTATAAGTAATGAAATGGAAAGCATGTAAACAATAAGTGGGAGTAAAGGATTGTTACCAAAACCGAAGAAGCAACTCTCCTTGTCTCCAAAACATGGTGGTCCTCTCCACCATCTCTTCCGTTGAAAGTGATGCATCCAATAGATTTCCTTTAAGTCCGGAACGCATCCACTCCAAGGTGTCATCACTCTCACGTCATGTGAGAGCCCACACCTACATTAAACAAAGGAGGGGTGGTCTTTGGTACCCACATCTTGTTGGGTCCATGGGGGTTAGTCCCTTCTCTAACCCAAACAAACTTCTTTGCTAAATTTGGAGTATGTAATCTATCATAACAAAATTTAGCAAGGTGGCCCTTACGTCCACAATGTGTACAAGTGTACACATGAGCATACATGTGAGGAGTGTGTCCGTGTGGAGCATGTGTATGCCGTGGAGGGTGTGCATGCATAGAAGTTGGAACTTGTTTCTTTCGAACCAAGGTTTCCAACCGTGAGTGGTTCATGGCACATTGGCTCATAGTGGAGCCCAAACAATCCATTTTCTTCTTTAACAAATTTATATCATTCTCAAGCGTAGAAGAAGTGGAACATGCAATGGGTGATTTAGGTGAAACTACCCTAGCATGGCAAACATGAGAATCAATCTTATTATGTAAAACATTATTTTTCTCTAAACAAGCATTCAAGTCATTTGAAATAGAAATAATTTTGTTTTTCAAAGCAACATTCTCTTTTAAAACAAAATCAATTTTAGAAGACAAGTTTTCATTCTTCTTTAAAAGGTTTTCACAATCATTTTTATTTTTCAAAAATTCATTTTCTTTTAATACAAGATTAAGTTGAGATCTTAATGAATCCCTATCATTAGAGATCTCCTCTTTCTCTTGCAAAGCAATATTAAGTCTAGAATTCAAACACTTATTTTCTTTTTCTATTCCTAGACTTTTCTTTTTCAAAATCTTATATTTTTCTATAAGTTTTTCACAAACAATTGAAAGTTCTTCATTTATAGCATGGACATCAATATGATCATTTGAAGAACTAGAACAATCATCACTATCATAGTGGGGTTCCGAATGTACCTCAAGAGAGTCATTCCCTTGGACCATGAAGCATTGAGAATCGGATTCTCCACTAAATTCCTCCGGTTGATTTGGCACTTGAAGCTTGGAGGTGGTGGTTGTTGTCAATTTGTTCCACACTACAAAAGCGGAATCAAGATTAGAAACACACATAAGATAATCTTTAGGTAATGTGCTTCTAATAGCCTCTAGGGCTAGAGCATTGGCCCCTATATGATTGCAATCACCAAGATAACATCTCTTGGTGGCCGCAAGGAAAACATGCAAACCTAGGGTCTTTAGGTACATGGACATCTATACTTCCAAACATCAATGTTGGAAGGGTCAAAGCTAGGAGGGGTCATGAAGTCCATGGTAAACTATGAATGTGCAAACAAACAAATGCAAATGAGATTAGCAAGCAAATGGATCACTCCTAGGATGTTAAGCCTAAGTATCAGGAGCACTAGCTCTGATACCAATTGAAAAAACACCTAGAGGGGGGGTGAATAGGTGTTAGTGCTAATCTAATAAACTAAATGCAAACTAAGTGCGCTAAATGCGGAAGCTAATGCAAATTATGCACAAACTAATACAATACAAGTGTAACCGAATTCCCCTTGCGAGGCTCTGGACTAACTCCCCTTGATTCCCCTTGAAATGGGTTGAGGTGCTATGTGAAGCTCTTGTTGGATGAGTATAAGTTAGGCACACACACACAAGCAATCCAAGCAATATGAAATATGTGCACACACAATCAAGCCAAGCAATCAAGGATAAATTACAATATGAAAGATGCAAGGCAACACAAGCAATGTATATAATATGAATGCTATGAAAGTATGATGCTTGTATGAAATGATGCTTGCACAAAGTAAAGAGAGTAAGGGTTAGAGAGACAATGGATCAAACGCTAACACAAAGATTTGTTTTGAGGTTCGAGCACCTTGCTCTACATCCCCGCCTACACCACCGTGTAGGATTTCCACTATCTCAACTCCCACCGAGGGAACCTCTACCGAAGAGGATTTCTTACAACCCAAGGAGTACCGAACTCCTCTCTCAATACAAACCACAACACCTCACACTAGAGGTGTCAACCAACAACCACACCTCTACCTAAGAGGCTTACAAACACAATCCCAATCACCTCACACTTGAGGGATCCAAACCAATACCACTCCGATCACCTCTACCGAAGAGGGATTCACAAATAAAAGGAGGGTTTACAACAAGTGGTTCAAAAACCACAAACTCTCTTTTTCTTTCTTTTTCCACAAAACAAAGATCCTAATAGTTTAGGATAGAAGATATGGCTCAAGTGTGGAATCAAAGTGTTTTTGGAAACAAGCAACAAAGAAAAATCTTTGGGAAAATACTTGCAATATGATAGAATTGAAGATCTAAGCAAAATCCCAAAAACCTATTTTTCTTTGATTTTCCAAAAACCCAAAAACAAATAAGATGAAATCTTTTTGGCTTAAAACCCTTTTAAAAACTCTTTTAAACACTAGAGAAAGTCTGGAATTTTTAGCTCTAAAAATCTTTTTTTAAAACAATGGAGAAATGGGGTATATATAGCCCCTAGGAAAAACTAGCCGTTAGGCTGATGTGGCAGTCTGACCAACTGCCGGTCGACCGGCCCGGTCGACCGCCAACGGTCAAAAATGTGACCGTTGGGCAGCAGCGGTCGACCGGTCCGGTCGACCGAAAATTCCCGAGAGCAGAGCTCTCAACTCGGTCGACCGGTCCGGTCGACCGTCCACTGTGCCTAACAGACGTGCACGTCTGTGCACATCGGTCGACCGGCCCGGTCGACCGGCCCTTGGTGCGGTCGACCGGTCCGGTCGACCGTACTGGCCTGGCAGGCACAGTGCAGAACTGCACAGATACGGGATTTGAAAATAGGTCTTTTCACTTAATAAAAATCCCATAAAATCACAGTAAATCTAAAAAATAGTTTTAATCACAATAAAAACTGTTTTTCTAAAAAATTGTTTTTCTAAAACTTGTTTTATCATTTTACTTTGATAACCAAACTTGTGATAAAAATTTCAAGACATATATCAATCATATCAATTCATTTTTGTGTCTTGCCAATTTTATCAAAAACAAACTTGTATTTTATCAAACTAGAATTTTCCAAAACATGAATAGGATAGTCAAAATAAGTTTGTTTAAAAAATTAAGCATGCATGTATAGAATGAAGCAACTATACATATATCAATTTAAACTTGTTTTGATAAACTATTCATGAAAACCAAAAACCAAATCATGAAACGTGTGTGTTTTGTGCACTTGAGCATATCAACTAAACTAAGCTTTACAAATGGATCTAAAACACAAACTCTAAACTAGATACCTAAGTCTTCTTGACGATCTTCATCTTCAAGTAGACTCGGTCCAAACTCCGTGATTCTCCAAGTGCAAAGGTATGATCTTTAAGCTTTGGCACCGGAATCATCATGAATAGCTTCTAATCATCTTGTTGAAGCTAATCACCAACTAATATCCTGTTAATGATCTGAAACTTAGAAACACAAGAATATTAGTAAACATAACTACATGAGTGTTGATCATCATCAAAACTAGAGTGGAAGGCCATTGGGCCAACAATCTCCCCCTTTTTGATGATGACAAAACTCATGGAGTTATATATGCATGGATTAAAGATAAGCTTCAAGGAAGCTCCCCCTTAACTCATGCATAGGGATAAACAATAAATATATGCAATGAGTATTAAACATGAAACATGCATATGCATAAACAATAAATGGTTCTAGATAGTAAATGGAATATTCAAAAACAAAATAAGCTCTAGATACCAATTACAAAACAAACTCTATAAATCAATTAAACTTAATATTCTTGAGATTAAAACATAATATATGCATAAACATAAGCATGCATATAAAACATGTACCAATCATGCATAGAAAGATTTATGAAGTTTTATATATGCATGTTAAGTTCTCAAATAATTCTCCCCCTTTTTGTCAATCATCAACAAAGGGGTAAACAATCAAAACCATAGATAAAATGAGGGGTAAAAATCTTTCTCCCTCTTTTTGTCAATCAAAACAATGCAAACAATGTTCTCCCCCTTTTTGTCTAAAACAAAAAACAAAATCAATAAGGGGTGACTACAAACATGATATCAATTAAAAATATGTCAATGAAGCATCTTGATACCAATAAACAAGAATCAATATATGTTATATGCTATATACATTCATGAAGAGGAAGACGCTAAGTTAGCTTCCCTACACATATGCATTACATGAAGAAGGGATGACAAGCCCCAATTCACATAACACATATTATGTAATGCATAAGAGGAGATGTGAAGCTCCCCCTACACACGTGTACCATATAAAGAAGAGATGTTAAGCTCCTCAATACACAATACACTCAACATGAATCTATATGTAAGAGAGATGTTAAGCTCTCCTTGCATATAGGCAACACAAAACACAAGTTCATATCAAATATTTTTTTTTTTAAAAACAAAATCTTGATAAGCAAACATATAGTATATAATATACGTGTGTAAGTCAAGCACAAAAGATCACATATATGTATGAAAAGATAATATCAATTGAAGTAGATGCATACATACATGAAAGAACAAAATATGAGTATATACAACATGAATCAAATTGATACCAATTGAAAATATCTAATGATACCAATTGAAAATATTTTACCAATTGAAAAGATTTTACATAGAAACATTGATACCAATTGTAAGAATATATTTCATTTTGAAAATATATAAACAATTTGATGTTGATATCATATGTTCAAAATAACAACTTTTGATCATAAAGAGTGGGAGTACAAATACCAATTGAAATACAAAATCAAATTTTCTCCCCCTTTATGAAATACAAACTAAAATCATGCATAGTCTTGATACCAATTAAAAGTAATCAATTTAAATAAAATTGAAACTCAAGCACTAGCATAAACACAAAATATATATGTATGAAAAATAAATACCAATAGAAATTGATATACTTGGAATTTAAGGCATACATACATACAAAACATATATGAGTATACAAGAAGATCAAAATGATACCAATTGAAAGAGTTCAATGATACCAATTGACATAACAATAAGTTCAAGTGTATACATCATATTATCTACCACCCAATCATAATTCAAGTTTTAAAGATTTTCAATTTAGGGCATACATGAACATGATCTCCCATCCTACCGCCCTTTGAAGGTAGGGGTTTTCAAAGATAGATTTGAAAATGTAGTTTTTGTTTGAAAATCACTACCAAAATGAAGAACACCGCAACTAGTTAAATGGAAAACTTGTTAACTAGTACGAAATCCTTCAAGCAAGGAATAAAACAAATTGTTTTCCATAAACATGAAATTCACATCATATCAAACACTCAAGTTCAATTAGGCATAAATAAGACTCATGAAAACAAAACATGAGCAAGCAATAAAGGTGAGTGTACAAATAAAGTGTGAATATCATAATCATGAAAATATTTTCATTAAGCTCAATTATTCCTTAAAACATGAAAATCATCAAAACTATCTAATCTTCAAGGCATATGTATGTCTAATACAAACTAAAGTATACATACATATCCAAAACATAACGAGTCCACAAAGATATATGCATGAAGGCACGTGGCTCAAAAAGGATACTCATGTATAGTCAATAGTTTGGATAAGATGGTCATATACATGAAGTTAAACATGAACACATGAAAACTTGAAAATCACGAAAGACTAAATTTTCATAACAACAATTTTCAATTCAAGGTATATGTATGAATTGTCAACACAATAAGTATACATACATATCCCTAAACACAATTTGAGTCCATATATATAGATTTGCATGAAAGGCAAATGACTCAAGGGGTATACATGTATATCTTAATGTTTTGGCAAAATAAACATATACATGAAATCAAAACTCATATAAATCCAAAAATATGAATACAAGTCTAAAATGTATGGATCATCAAAACTAGACTATACTAGCACATCTAATGGGTTCAAATAAGCATTCAAGCTCAAACATATATAGATTTATTTGTGGCCCACTATATGTACAAGTATAATTCCTAGTCTTAATGAAAACTAACATCTAAACAAGTAACCGTAACATGAAGCATCAAAACACAATATAAAAATCATCATGATAAAACTAAGACATGATTACTATGTAAATTCACATGTATTAGATTCATGATGTACATTATAGCTTAAACAAACGGTGAGAACACTAAATGTGAATCAAATAAGCATGTGTGTCTCAAATACTATACATGTATGTCAAGGATCTAATAAACATGGAATGAACATACTAATCCATAGACAATGAAACATGCTATAAAACATCAAAACATGCTATAAGCAATGAAATGGAAAGCATGTAAACAATAAGTGGGAGTAAAGGATTGTTACTAAAACCGAAGAAGCCACTCTCCTTGTCTCCAAAACATGGTGGTCCTCTCCACCATCTCTTCCGTTGAAAGTGATGCATCCAATAGATTTCCTTTAAGTCCGGAACGCATCCACTCCAAGGTGTCATCACTCTCACGTCATGTGAGAGCCCACACCTACATTAAACAAAGGAGGGGTGGTCTTTGGTACCCACATCTTGTTGGGTCCATGGGGGTTAGTCCCTTCTCTAACCCAAACAAACTTCTTTGCTAAATTTGGAGTATGTAATCTATCATAACAAAATTTAGCAAGGTGGCCCTTACGTCCACAATGTGTACAAGTGTACACATGAGCATACATGTGAGGAGTGTGTCCGTGTGGAGCATGTGTATGCCGTGGAGGGTGTGCATGCATAGAAGTTGGAACTTGTTTCTTTCGAACCAAGGTTTCCAACCGTGAGTGGTTCATGGCACATTGGCTCATAGTGGAGCCCAAACAATCCATTTTCTTCTTTAACAAATTTATATCATTCTCAAGCATAGAAGAAGTGGAACATGCAATGGGTGATTTAGGTGAAACTACCCTAGCATGGCAAACATGAGAATCAATCTTATTATGTAAAACATTATTTTTCTCTAAACAAGCATTCAAGTCATTTGAAATAGAAATAATTTTGTTTTTCAAAGCAACATTCTCTTTTAAAACAAAATCAATTTTAGAAGACAAGTTTTCATTCTTCTTTAAAAGGTTTTCACAATCATTTTTATTTTTTAAAAATTCATTTTCTTTTAATACAAGATTAAGTTGAGATCTTAATGAATCCCTATCATTAGAGATCTCCTCTTTCTCTTGCAAAGCAATATTAAGTCTAGAATTCAAACACTTATTTTCTTTTTCTATTCCTAGACTTTTCTTTTTCAAAATCTTATATTTTTCTATAAGTTTTTCACAAACAATTGAAAGTTCTTCATTTATAGCATGGACATCAATATGATCATTTGAAGAACTAGAACAATCATCACTATCATAGTGGGGTTCCGAATGTACCTCAAGGGAGTCATTCCCTTGGACCATGAAGCATTGAGAATCGGATTCTCCACTAAATTCCTCCGGTTGATTTGGCACTTGAAGCTTGGAGGTGGTGGTTGTTGTCAATTTGTTCCACACTACAAAAGCGGAATCAAGATTAGAAACACACATAAGATAATCTTTAGGTAATGTGCTTCTAATAGCCTCTAGGGCTAGAGCATTGGCCCCTATATGATTGCAATCACCAAGATAACATCTCTTGGTGGCCGCAAGGAAAACATGCAAACCTAGGGTCTTTAGGTACATGGACATCCTATACTTCCAAACATCAATGTTGGAAGGGTCAAAGCTAGGAGGGGTCATGAAGTCCATGGTAAACTATGAATGTGCAAACAAACAAATGCAAATGAGATTAGCAAGCAAATGGATCACTCCTAGGATGTTAAGCCTAAGTATCAGGAGCACTAGCTCTGATACCAATTGAAAAAACACCTAGAGGGGGGGTGAATAGGTGTTAGTGCTAATCTAAGAAACTAAATGCAAACTAAGTGCGCTAAATGCGGAAGCTAATGCAAATTATGTACAAACTAATACAATACAACAAGTGTAACCGAATTCCCCTTGCGAGGCTCTAGACTAACTCCCCTTGATTCCCCTTGAAATGGGTTGAGGTGCTATGTGAAGCTCTTGTTGGATGAGTATAAGTTAGGCACACACACACAAGCAATCCAAGCAATATGAAATATGTGCACACACAATCAAGCCAAGCAATCAAGGATAAATTACAATATGAAAGATGCAAGGCAACACAAGCAATGTATATAATATGAATGCTATGAAAGTATGATGCTTGTATGAAATGATGCTTGCACAAAGTAAAGAGAGTAAGGGTTAGAGAGACAATGGATCAAACGCTAACACAAAGATTTGTTTCGAGGTTCGAGCACCTTGCTCTACATCCCCGCCTACACCACCGTGTAGGATTTCCACTATCTCAACTCCCACCGAGGGAACCTCTACCGAAGAGGATTTCTTACAACCCAAGGAGTACCGAACTCCTCTCTCAATACAAACCACAACACCTCACACTAGAGGTGTCAACCAACAACCACACCTCTACCTAAGAGGCTTACAAACACAATCCCAATCACCTCACACTTGAGGGATCCAAACCAATACCACTCCGATCACCTCTACCGAAGGGGGATTCACAAATAAAAGGAGGGTTTACAACAAGTGGTTCAAAAACCACAAACTCTCTTTTTCTTTCTTTTCCACAAAACAAAGATCCTAATAGTTTAGGATAGAAGATATGGCTCAAGTGTGGAATCAAAGTGTTTTTGGAAACAAGCAACAAAGAAAAATCTTTGGGAAAATACTTGCAATATGATAGAATTGAAGATCTAAGCAAAAATCCCAAAAACCTATTTTTCTTTGATTTTCCAAAAACCCAAAAACAAATAAGATGAAATCTTTTTGGCTTAAAACCCTTTTAAAAACTCTTTTAAACACTAGAGAAAGTCTGGAATTTTTAGCTCTAAAAATCTTTTTTTAAAACAATGGAGAAATGGGGTATATATAGCCCCTAGGAAAAACTAGCCGTTAGGCTGATGTGGCAGTCTGACCAACTGCCGGTCGACCGGCCCGGTCGACCGCCAACGGTCAAAAATGTGACCGTTGGGCAGCAGCGGTCGACCGGTCCGGTCGACCGAAAATTCCCGAGAGCAGAGCTCTCAACTCGGTCGACCGGTCCGGTCGACCGTCCACTGTGCCTAACAGACGTGCACGTCTGTGCACATCGGTCGACCGGCCCGGTCGACCGGCCCTTGGTGCGGTCGACCGGTCCGGTCGACCGTACTGGCCTGGCAGGCACAGTGCAGAACTGCACAGATACGGGATTTGAAAATAGGTCTTTTCACTTAATAAAAATCCCATAAAATCACAGTAAATCTAAAAAATAGTTTTAATCACAATAAAAACTGTTTTTCTAAAAAATTGTTTTTCTAAAACTTTTTTTATCATTTTACTTTGATAGCCAAACTTGTGATAAAAATTTCAAGACATATATCAATCATATCAATTCATTTTTGTGTCTTGCCAATTTTATCAAAAACAAAACTTGTATTTTATCAAACTAGAATTTTTCAAAACATGAATAGGATAGTCAAAATAAGTTTGTTTAAAAAATTAAGCATGCATGTATAGAATGAAGCAACTATACATATATCAATTTAAACTTGTTTTGATAAACTATTCATGAAAACCAAAAACCAAATCATGAAACGTGTGTGTTTTGTGCACTTGAGCATATCAACTAAACTAAGCTTTACAAATGAATCTAAAACACAAACTCTAAACTAGATACCTAAGTCTTCTTGACGATCTTCATCTTCAAGTAGACTCGGTCCAAACTCCGTGATTCTCCAAGTGCAAAGGTATGATCTTTAAGCTTTGGCATCGGAATCATCATGAATAGCTTCTAATCATCTTGTTGAAGCTAATCACCAACTAATATCCTGTTAATGATCTGAAACTTAGAAACACAAGAATATTAGTAAACATAACTACATGAGTGTTGATCATCATCAAAACTAGAGTGGAAGGCCATTGGGCCAACATAAACTACTTTCTTGACCTCTAAATCAAGTAAAGGAGTGCTGAGATCTTCATAAATCAAGCCAAGTACACAAGAGAACTCATCAAGAGATTTGGACTAGAAGATGCAAAATTAAGCAAGACTCCCATGGCCACTACCACTAAGCTTGACAAGGAAGAACAAGGTATAAATGTAGACATTAAACTTTATAAAAGCATGATCGGGATATTATATTAGTGTATGTCTATGTACTAGATTTCAATTTTGTCCTAAAGAGTCTCACTTAATTGCGATAAAGCGCATTATTAAGGGCACTATTGGAATGAGTTTGTAATATCTGAAAACTAGACAATTTTTCATGACAAGTTATTCGGATGCCGACTATGCTTGTTGTAGAGTGAATAGGAAGAGCACTAGTAGTACTTGTCAATTTTTAGGAAATTATCTTGTTTCATGATCTTCCAAAAAATAAAATTCAGTAGCTCTCTCAACCGTCGAGGTGGAATACGTTGCGGCCTGGGCTTATTGTGCACAAGTCTTATGGATGAAACATACTCTCCTTGATTATGATTTATATTATGACCATATTAAAATATTTTGTGATAATACTATCACCATTCATATGACCACAAATGCAAATCAACATAGCAAGACCAAGCACATAGATATTCGATATCACTTTCTTAGAGATCACTATGAGAAAGACGATATTGAAATTGATTTTGTTTCCATCAATTTTTAACTTGCGAATATTTTACTAAACCACTATATTATAATAGATTTTCATTCATATTATGGATTCATAAGTTTTGAAAATATTTTCAAAATTTTTTATGTTTTTTTCAAATTAATATCTCTTTTCAAGTTCTTTAAATATCTTTGAGATTCCATTGCTGATAGGAGCTGTGCTACTCCACCAGTAGATCTAAAATGAGGATCCACAAGAGAAACTTGACATTCGGCCAGTCAACGGGGAACAAGACTCACTCTCCACCGCCACATGAAGAACCTAGTTTTAAATAAAGAGGAGAATCAATTAACAGATTCCTTCTCTTTTGTAATCGGATTGTATCCGTTGTAATATTCTATTCAATTAAAAGATTTTGCAATTGTGATTTTCTGATGTGTACAAAAGATGGCGACTCTGCTGGGAAAACTTTATCGTTCTCAACCAACGAGAAAGTAGTGGCGCAAGCCGATGTCGGATGCTTGAATCCACAGTCGAATCTCTTGAAAGTACACCTAGAGAGGGGTGAATAGGTGTACGGCTAATCTAATGAACAAAATGCGGAATTTAAAAACTAATTAGCAACACACTTTGTGTAACCAACGAGTGTAGCCGAATTCCCGCTGAAGGGCTCTGGACTAACTCCTCTTGATTCCTCTGAATAAGAGTTGAGGTGCTATATGAAGCTCTCGTAGTTAAACACAAGTGAGGCACACACAAACACAAGCATATATATGATATGGCAATATGATGCAATGCTCAAAGTAATAGAGAGAGAGTAAGAGTCAATGGATCAAACGCAAACACTAAGATTTGTTTCGAGGTTCGAGCCATTGCTCTACGTCCCCGCCTTCACACAGAAGGATTTTCAATCCACTAACTTGTCCACACAGGACTCCCACACAGGGAACCTCCACTGAGGATTTGGAGCAAATATAACCGGGAGTACACAACTCCTCTCTCAACTGAATACAACCTCTCACTAGAGGCAACACAAACACCACCTCACACAAGAGGGGTAGGCATTTAGTCAAATACAAAACAATCACCTCACACTTGAGGGATTCTAACACAAACTCCACCTCACACTAGAGGGAGCTAAACACAATCTCCACCTCTCACTAGAGGGAGACAACCACCACTCCAAAACCAACCTCTACACAAGAGGGATACCACAAATAAGGAGGGTTAACAACTAGGTGATCACAAAGACCACAAACAATCTTTTCCCACAAAAATAAAGATCCTAATAGATAGGATAGAATGATATGGCTTAAGTATGAAAAATCAAGATGTTGGAAATCAAATCACAAGGAAAAATACATGGGAAAACAACTTAGTATTTGATAGAAATGAAGAACAAAGCAAATATCCTAAATCTATATTTTTCTTTGATTTTTCCAACTCTTGAAAACAAATAAAGAATGATCTTTAAAAACAATAAACTCTTTTGAAAACAAGCTTTTAAAAACACTAGAGAGTAGGAAATTTTTGGCTCAAAAATTCTTACTCAAAACACCCAAGAGATGGGGTATATAAAGGCCCCAACAAAAACTAGCCGTTGGCAGCTGACTAGGCCCAGAATGGCCTTCCGGTCGACCGGCCGGTCGACCGGCCAACAGTCAAAAAAATGACCGTTGAGCCTAGCGATCGACCGCCCGGTCGACCGTGTTGGCCCAGTGGCCTTCCACTCTAGTTTTGATGATGATTAACTCATGTAGTTATGTTTACTAATAATCTTGTGATGTTTAGTTTCAGATCATTAATCAAGATTTAGTTGGTGATTAGCTTCAACAAGGAGTTTGGAAGCTTTCACATGGTGATTTCAGAGCCCGAGCATCAAGATCATACATAGCACTCGTTGGAGTCTAGCTCGGTGGATCTCGGAGTTTTGGATCGAGTCGACTTGAAGATGGAGATCGTCAAGAAGACTTAGGTATTCTAGTTTAGTTTGTGTTTTAGATCCATGTGTAAAGATTAGATAGTGTGATATGTTCAAGTTCACAACACACACACGTTTTATGTTTTGGATTCGTTTTTCGGTTTTGGTTTAACCGATATTGGTTTTCGTGAATAGTTAGATCAAAACAAGTTTAAATAGTTTATGTATTGTAGATTCATTATATATACATGCATGCTTAACTTCCTAGACAAATTATTTTGACTTACCTATTCATGTGGTTTGATGTTTTATATTTTTAACAAAACATTATTTTGGAATTAAAGACAAAAACAATGATATGTATATGTTTCATGTATATTGGACCTATGTCCATATGCAACATGCTTTAAAGTGTTTAAGTATCATGTTTTTGTATTTGGATAAGTTTTGGACAAAGTTCATTTGAAAAATCAAAGTTTGGTAAAATACAGGTTTTTGTTTTTGATAAAATTTGTAAGACACAAAAATGGTTCAAAATGTTTGATATTTGTCTTGAAATTTTTATCACATGTTTGTATATCAATGAAAAATGATAAAACTATTTTTGTGGATTTTTAGAAGATTTATGAGAATTTTTAGAATTATTTAAAACATATTTTTCTGACCCAGAACAGTGCCTGACAGGCTCTGGCAGTCGACCGACCGGTCGACCGGACCCAGAGTCGGTCGACCGATCGGTCGACCGATCTGCACAGATCTGTGCACGTTGGGCTGGCACTTGGGCCAGTTGACCAGGCGGTCGACCGGACCAGATAGTTCTGCTCTCTGTTTTTCTACGGTCGACCGGCCGGTCGACCGCAAGTCTCCAACGGTCATAAATATGACCGTTGGCGGTCGACCGCCAGCCGTCTCAGGCTGAGAATTCAGCCTAACGGCTAGTTTTGTATTGGGGCTATAAATACCCCATTGTTTTGAGTTTTTGGTTAAGATTTCAAGAGCTAAAATTTCTCTCCTTTCTTAGTGTTTAAAACAAGTTTTCAAAAGTGTTTAGAGCTTAAAAAGATCTTTCTTTATATTGTTTTAGGGTTTTGGAAAAATCAAAGAAAATAGAAAATTTGGGAGATTTGTATTGTTCTTCATTTCTATCTTTTACAAAGAGTTTTCCCAAGTATTTTTCTTTGAGTTTTTATTTTCCAAACTCTTGGTTTTCCACACTTGAGCTATATTCTCTATCCTATTCTATAGGATCATTATTTGTGGGAAAAAGGAATTGGTTTGTGGTTGAGACATACCACTTGTTGTAAACCCCTTCACTTGTTGTATCCCTCTTTGGTAGAGGTGGATTTGGGTTGTTGGGTGCTCCCTCTTTGGTAGAGGTTGAGGTTGTGGTTTACTCCCTCTTGGTGAGGTGGAGTTGGTGGTGGATTTGTATCCCTCAAGTGTGAGGTGGATTGTGGTTGTTTGGCTACGGGCCTACCCCTCTTGTGTGAGGTGGTGTTTGTGTTGCCTCGGTGGAGGTTGTATTGGTTGGTTTGTGGAGTTCGGTACTCCGGTCTTCGGTAGACCATTTGTATTGCCTCGGTGGAGGTTGTATTGGTTGAGAGAGGAGTTCGGTACTCCTAGTGGATTAGAAATCCTTCTCGGTGAAAGCGGGGACGTAGAGCTAGGGGCTCGAATCTCGGAACATATCTTTGTGTTTGCGTTTGATCCATTGACTCTTTACTCACTCTCTCTTTACTTTGTGTCGTGCATTGCATCTTTCATATTGCCACATCATTTATATGCTTGTGCCTTGCATTGATTCATATTGCTTATACCTATATGCTTGGTTGTATTTGCTTGTGTGCCTCACTTGTGCCTAACCGCGAGAGCTTCATATAGCACCTCAACACTTATTCAGAGGAATCAAGAGGAGTTAGTCCAGAGCCCTTCACGGGGAATTCGGCTACACTCGTCGGTTGCACTAAGTGTAGTTGTAAATTAGTTTAAATTTCCGCATTTAGTTCATTAGATTAGCGGTACACCTATTCACCCCCCTCTAGGTGTACTTACAATTGGTATCAGAGCCTACGCTCCTGATATTTGGTTTAACCACCTAGGAGTGTGATCTTGGACTTGCTAATCTATCATTTGCATTTGCACATATATCTTGTTTGCACACACTCATGGATTGCTTGTCACCTCCCATGTTCGATGTCTCCAACATTGACATGTGTAAATTTAGAATGTCCATGTACCTAAAAACCCTAGGCTTGCATGTTTTCCTTACCGCTACCAAGAAATGCTATCTTGGTAACCGCAATCATATAGGGCCAATGCACAAGCCCTTGAGGCTATTAGAAGCACGCTTAACAAAGATTATCTTATGCTTGTTTCTAACTATGATTCCGCCTTTGCAGTGTGGAACAAGTTGACCACCTCCAAGCTTCAATTGCCAATTCAACCGGAGGATGAATCTAGTGGAGAATCCGAGCCACAATGCTTTATGGTCCAAGGGAATGACTCCCTTGAGGTATACTCGGAAACTCAATTAGATAGTGATGATGCTAGTTCTTCATGTGATGATCATGTTGATGTCAATGCCTTGAATGAAGAACTTTCAATCGTTTGTGAAAAACTTTTAGAAAAATATAATCTTTTAAAGAAGAAGAGTTTTGAACTAAAAGATGAAAACAAGGTTTTAAGTTCAAGACTAGACTTGATTTTGCAAGATAAAGTGGAGATTTCTAATGAAAAGGATTCATTGAAATCTAAGCTTGAACTTGCCCTAAAAGAAAATGAATTTTTAAAATCTAAAAATGATTGTTAAATAATTTTGAAGAAAAATGAAAAATTGTCTTCAAAAGTTGACTTTGTTTTAAAAGAAAATGATTCTTTAAAAATGAAAATTGCTTCAATTCCCAAGGATTTAGAAGTTTGCTTAAAGAAAAATGAATCTTTGAAAATTGATATTGCTTCACATGTTTGCCATGCTTCTTTATCTAGCTCACTTATTGCATGCCACACTTCTTCTTTAATTGAAAATGATATATACATGCTTAAGAAGAGTGTAGATTGTTTGAGCTCCACTTTGAGCCATTGTGTTTTGAGTCATAAACGTTTGGAATCTTTGTTTCGAAAGAAACAAGTTCCATCGATGCATGCACACCCTCCACGGCATACACATGCTACTCACGGTCACAACCATCACACTTTGTATGCTCATGTGTACACTTGTACACATTGTGGACGTAAGGGCCACCTTGCTAAATTTTGTTATGATAGAATACATGTTTCTAATTTAGCAACTAAATTTGTTTGGGTTAGAAAAGGTACTAACCCCCATGGACCCAAAAGAGAATGGGTACCAAAGACCACCCCTATTGTATTTGATGTAGGCGTGGGCTCTCGCATGACGTGAGAGTTATGGTGCCTTGGAGTGGATGCGTTCCAAGCTTGAAGATAACTTTCAGGATGCATCACTTTCAAGGGAAGTTTGGTGGGAGGACCACCTTGGTTTGGAGAACTAGAGAGGTGCCTTCATCGGTTTTGGTATCGATCTCTAACTCCCATTTATATTTACATGCTTTCATGTTCATTGTTATAGCATATTTTGATTATTAAGAAAATGCCATGATTATTAGACTCTTGACATGCATGTATAGCTTTTGAGACACCCATGTTTAATATGGATCATTCTTTGTGTTCTCGCATATGTTTTAGCTATTATGTATATCATAGTTCTAATAGCATGTGGATTTACATAATGATCTTATTTATGTTGATTTATGTTTTATTTTGATGCTTTATAATTTGAATATATGTTTAAATGTTAGTTTTCATTAAGACTAGGATTTATACTTGTACATATAGTGGGCCACAAATAAACTTTTATATGTTTGGACTTGAACGATTATTTGTACCCATTAGATGTTATAGTATAGTCTAGTTTTGATGATTCATGCATTTGACTTGTATTCCTACTTTATCCATGTCTTCATATTTAACTTCATGTATATGTCCATCTTGTCCAAACTATTGATTATGCATATACATCCTTTGAGCCACGTGCTTTCATGCATATACATTTGTGGACTCGTTTATATTTGGATATGTATGTATACTTTAGTTTGTATATGACATACATATGCCTTGAAGATTAAATAGTTTTTGATGATTTTCATGTTTTACGGAATATTGAGCTTTATTGTCAAATTTCATGATTATGTGTTTCACACTACACTTGTACACTCACCTTATTTAAATGTTTCTCATGATTATGTTTTCATGAGTATGTATGGGCTTTATGGATTTTTGAGTGTTTTAGTGATCATGTGATTTACATGTTTTTCATAAAAAATATTTTGTTTTATTCCTTACTTGAAGGATCTCGTACTAGTTTACAAGTTTTTCCATTTAACTAGTTCGGATTCTTCGTTATGGTAGAGTTTTTCAAACATACTATATTTTCAAACCTATTTTTTGAAAACCCCTACCTTCCACGGGCAGTTGGATGGGAGTCCATGCCTTGTATGCTTTTATTGAAAATCATTTTAAACTTGAGCATGATTGGGTGGTAGGAAATATGAGATATACACTTGATATTATTGTTGTTTCAATTGGTATCATTGGATTCTTTCAATTGGTATCAATATTGACATTTTTGTATACTCATATATTTGTATGTATGTATGCTTTCATTTCATATAGTATCAATTTCGATTGGTATCTAATTTTTCATACATATATAAATTTTGTTTATGGATGAGCTTGAAATTTTAATGACTATCATGTTTTCATTTGATGTTTCAATTGATATTTTAATAACAATGCATAAGCTTATGAAAAATAAAAATTTTGATCGTCTTTTTATTGGGTATTTCATAAAGGAGGAGAAAATTTGTATTTTTATCTTTCAATTGGTATTTTGTTTACTATTGATTTCTACTCCCACACTTTATGTTGAAAATTGATTTTATTTTGATATCATATGCTCTAAATGACAAATCCTTACAATTGGTATCTTTTTGTATCAAGATGCTTATTTGAATACTTTAAATTGGTATCAAGATTTTATTTGTTTTCTCAAAATTGGTATCAATGCCTTATTTACTTTCATTTGGTATCAAAATGTACTACTTTGACACATTTATAATTGGTATCAAATTTATTTTATTGAGAAAATTTGAAATGTTTTAATAAGAAATATGAAAAATATTTTGATTTATATTGCATATATGCAAGGGGAGCTTAACATCTCTTCTACATATAGATTCATGTTGAGTGTATCCTATATTGAGGAGCTTGACAACTCTTCTTTATGCGGTACACGTGTGTAGGGGGAGCTTCACATCTCTTCTTATGCATTACATATTATGTGTTATGTGAATTAGGGCTTGTCATCCTTTCTTCATGTAATGCATATATGTAGGGAAGTTAACTTAGCGTCTTCCTCTTCATGAATGTATATCGCATATATCTATTTATTGATTTGTTTGTTTGACCCCTTAGTTGTTGGAACATGTTTTGATGAAGACATTTGTGAAGCATTTCAATTGGAGCTCTAGCACAAGACAAATCAAGAGTTCGTCATGATCAAGACTTCCAAAGAGAGTTGATATGATGTGTTTTGTAATTATGAAATAGCATGTCAAAAGGTTTGATGCACACACACATATCATAGACCTATAGTCGATTTATAGTCTCTTATAGTCGACTAATCGCTTGTGTAGTCGACTTGACCCAACTCCTAGTCGACTAATCCTGTGTCTCAATTTAGACCCAACTCTCTGTTTGTCCATTAGTCGACTTGACAGACAACCTAGTCGACTAATAGACCTTGTAGTCGACTAACCCTTTTCCCCTAGTCGACTAATAGCTGATCCAGTCGACTTATAAAGTAGTTGCAGTCGACTTGATTCAGTTATCCAGAAACCTGTCACTCGAACTTATCTTGACCTAGTCGACTAATACCCAAACCTAGTCGACTACCCTTTGGAAATTTGCCTAGTATAGTCGACTAACTCAAAAGGCAAGTCGACTATAGGCAGTTTCTGACTGTTGGACAGTTTCTGTATTCTGGTATTTTGTGCAACGTTTTCCAACGTTTCAAACATTTGAATTGCACCTGTAACTACCCTAACTTACCCTAGTGTGCATCTATATAAAGGGTAGTTAAGCCAAAGGCCAAATACCAATCCTAATCTTCAGTTTTCTAAGATCAAAAATTCTGCCAATCCTGAAAACTATTCCCACTTTAGTTCTTCACCAAATTCTGATTCTCTAGTGAAGTTCTCTGAAGTTTTTCTCCTATGCTAGACCTTGTCCACGTTCATACACAATACCAAGGCTTATAGGAAAGTGTTGTAATACTCAAAGCAATCATTGTACAAGGGCGTCTTCTTGGTGTAAAAGAAGCAGTTGTACAAGGTGGAGTTTGTTCTCTTGGTGTAGAGAGAAGGTGTACACATTTGGCAAAGGGGATTTGTCAAGTGGTGTGCATGGTTGTGATTTTGGGTGTACAAAATCAAGGATAAAGAAAAATCTCAAGCGGGTGGCTTGGGGACTGGATGTAGGTCACAAGGACCGAACCAGGATAAATCTCTCGTGTTTGCGTTTGTCTAAACTTTTCTGAGATTTGATTTCCTTTATTGGAAGTTTATTTATTTGTTTAACTTTAATTCTTCTTTGTTTAGTATTTGTATTGACTTTGTATTTTAGATCCATAAGTGCCAACAGAGAAAGTTCCGCATTTGGCATCATCTCGGGACCAACAATTGGTATCAGAGCAGGTCTCACATTTGGTATCTGAACCCTGCACCGGCATACAAGCCCTGTATACGTAGTCAACAACAAGCAAAGATGGCAACAGAGTTCCCTTCATCACAATTCAAAGAAGGACATTCTACACAACGTCCACCGCTATTTGACGGATCCAACTACAACTATTGGAAGTGTAGAATGAAGATCTACTTGCAATCGCTCAACTACGAACTTCGGAACATCGTAGAAGCATCGTACACCAAGCCAACAACCAACTACAACGCTTGGAGTGATGATCAAAAGAAGAATGCGAACCTTGACGCCAAAGCAATGAATGCCCTATTTTGTGCCCTAACCAAAGAAGAGTTCAACCGTGTGTCAACAGCCACTTCTGCACATCAAATATGGCATACTCTTCAGGTAACACACGAAGGCACAAGTAAAGTTGAAGAGTCTAAAATATCTGTTCTTGTCCACATGTTTGAATTATTCAAAATGGAGGAGAATGAAATCATATCCGAAATGGTAATAAGATTCACCGACATTACCAATTCCTTAGCATCCCTTGGAAAGGACTACACCCAAGTCGAAAGAGTTCGTAAGATCCTTCGTGCACTCACACCAGAATGGGAGAAGAAGACAACCGCAATTGAAGAAGCCAATGATCTCTCAACTTTGTCGTTAGAAAACCTAATCGGTAATCTAATGGCATATGAAGTGCAATTGGAAGAAAGAAAGAAGGAGGAACGACAACACCATGCAAAGAAGAAAGAACTTGCCTTCCATGCATCCTCTGACACGGATGATTCAAATGACGATAAAGAGAAGATGGCAATGCTTTCAAAGAAATTCAGGAGATTTCTAAAGTAAGGTAAATTCAAATGCTTTAATTGCAATAAACCAGGTCATATGAAGATGGATTGCCCTTTGCTCAAAAAGAAAGATAAATACAAGAGCAAAAAATTCAGAAAGAAGAAAAACTATGAAGCATCATCAGAAAACAGTGATTCCTCTTCCTCTGATGAAGAAGAAACCACTGAACGTGTCAATCTCTGTTACATGGCACTAGAAGATGATGAGGTATCATTTACTGAACTTTCTAATGCATTTCATGAATTGTTTAATGATCTAAAGCATGAAAAACTGAAAAATAAAGTTTTATCAAAAGAAAATGAAAAACTTTTAAATGAAAATTCATGTTATGCTTTACAAGTATCTTCTATAAATTCTCAACAAGATGAGTTTGAAAAAGTCATATCATCTTTGAAAAATGATAATGAGAAGTTTATAAAAGAGAACATTTTTCTTAAAAAGGAAACTGAGTCTTTGAATAAAAGGATTTCTATTTTAGATAAAGATATTTCAGTTTTCAAAAAGAAATATGAAGATATTTTGCAAAATGTGACTAAGTTCAATCAAGGAAAAGAAAAGTAGAATGATTTATTATCTTTTCGAAAGTTGTCACATAATAATTATGGTATTGGATTTATTGAAAAATCTTCATATTGTAGTAATCCATATAGTTCTTTTGTAAAAAGAAAGTCTAAGAAAAATAAGTTTACATGGATTCCTAAGAATTTAAGTATTCATGATAAAAATACATATATTGCATCATACATTCATGATATATGTAATTCTTGCAACTATGTGTATACTAACAGATGGAAACCAAATTCTAAATGGATTTGGACTCCTAAAGATTAATATGTTCTTTTATATTTGGTACCATCTAATGTTTATCTTGCAGGTACCATATAAGAAAATTGATGAGAACATATATATAGAGAGTTAATGATATATTTGTTCCAGGGGGAGAACAAAGCATTTCTCTATCTGTTATAACCCAATTTCTGCAGGGGAGGAAAATATAACCTATTTTCTGCAGGGGGAGCATATGTGCACACAACGTGTCATCATCAAAAAGGGGGAGAATGTTGGAATATGTTTTGATGAAGACATTTGTGAAGCATTTCAATTAGAGCTCTAGCACAAGACACATCAAGAGTTTGTCACGATCAAGACTTCCCAAAGAGAGTTGATATGATATGTTTTGTAATTATGAAATAGCATGTCAAAAGCCTTGATGCACACACACATATCATAGACCTATAGTCGATTTATAGTCTCTTATAGTCGACTAATCGCTTGTGTAGTCGACTTGACCCAACTCCTAGTCGACTAATCCTGTGTCTCAATTTAGACCCAACTCTCTGTTTGTCCATTAGTCGACTTGACAGACAACCTAGTCGACTAATAGACCTTGTAGTCGACTAACCCTTTTCCCCTAGTCGACTAATAGCTGATCCAGTCGACTTATAAAGTAGTTCCAGTCGACTTGATTCAGTTATCCAGAAACCTGTCACTCGAACTTATCTTGACCTAGTCGACTAATACCCAAACCTAGTCGACTACCCTTTGGAAATTTACCTAGTATAGTCGACTAACTCAAAAGGCAAGTCGACTATAGGCAGTTTCTGACTGTTGGACAGTTTCTGTATTCTGGTATTTTGTGCAACGTTTTCCAACGTTTCAAACATTTGAATTGCACCTGTAACTACCCTAACTTGCCCTAGTGTGCATCTATATAAAGGGTAGTTAATCCAAAGGCCAAATACCAATCCTAATCTTCAGTTTTCTAAGATCAAAAATTCTGCCAATCCTGAAAACTGTTCCCGCTTCAATTCTTCATCAAATTCTGATTCTCTAGTGAAGTTCTCTGAAAGCCAATGGTTTTGATTTTGGGTGTACAAAATCAAGGATAAAGGAAAATCTCAAGCGGGTGGCTTGGGGATTAGATGTAGGTCACGAGGACCGAACCAGGATAAATCTCTCGTATTTGCGTTTGTCTAAACTTTTCTGAGATTTGATTTCCTTTATTGCAAGTTTATTTATTTGTTTAACTTTAATTCTTCTTTGTTTAGTATTTGTGTTGACTTTGTATTTTAGATCCATAAGTGCCAACAGAGAAAGTTCCGCATTTGGCATCATCTCGGGACCAACATTAGTTAATTCTTTGTTTCGAACAAATAGGGGAGAAGAATTTATTGATTTGTTTTTACTTTGACCCTTTGTTGATGATTGACAAAAAGGGGGAGAAGTATTCGGTATATATGCATATTTTCCTTGCTTTATTCGTAAAGGGGGAGAAGTATTTATGTTTATGCATATATGTTTTGTATTGTTTTGCAAATAGGAGAATAAGAATTTGATGAGTTTTTAAATGCTTGTTTGGCATGTTATATTTGCATACATGTTTGTTTAGATTCTCATGTGCTTTATTGTCATATATATTGTTTATTTGTGATGCATGAGTTAAGGGGGAGCTTCTTTGAAGCTTAACTTTAATCCATGCATATATAACTCCATGAGTTTTGTCATCATCAAAAAGGGGGAGATTGTTGGCCCAGTGGCCTTCCACTCTAGTTTTGATGATGATTAACTCATGTAGTTATGTTTACTAATAATCTTGTGATGTTTAGTTTCAGATCATTAATCAAGATATTACTTGGTGATTAGCTTCAATAAGGAGTTTGAAAGCTTTCACATGGTGATTCCAGAGCTCGAGCATCAAGATCATACATAGCACTCGTTGGAGTCTAGCTCGGTAGATCTCGGAGTTTTAGATCGAGTCGACTTGAAGATGGAGATCGTCAAGAAGGCTTAGGTATCCTAATTTAGTTTGTGTTTTAGATCCATGTGTAAAGATTAGATAGTGTGATATGCTCAAGTTCACAACACACACATGTTTTATGTTTTGGATTCGTTTTTCGGTTTTTGGTTTAACCGATATTGGTTTTCGTGAATAGTTAGATCAAAACAAGTTTAAATGGTTTATGTATTGTAGATTCATTCTATATACATGCATGCTTAACTTCCTAGACAAACTTATTTTGACTTACCTATTCATGTGGTTTGATGTTTTGTATTTTTAACAAAACATTATTTTGGAATTAAAGACAAAAATAATGATATGTATATGTTTCATGTATATTGGACCTATGTCCATATGCAACATGCTTTAAAGTGTTTAAGTATCATGTTTTTGTATTTGGATAAGTTTTGGACAAAGTTCATTTGAAAAATCAAAGTTTGGTAAAATACAGGTTTTTGTTTTTGATAAAATTTGTAAGACACAAAAATGGTTCAAAATGTTTGATATTTGTCTTAAAATTTTTATCACATGTTTGTATATCAATGAAAAATTATAAAACTATTTTTGTGGATTTTTAGAAGATTTATGGGAATTTTTAGAATTAATTAAAATATATTTTTCTGACCCAGAACAGTGTCTGACAGGCTCTGGCGGTCGACCGACCGGTCTACCGGACCCAGAGTCGGTCGACCGATCGGTCGACCAACGTGTACAGATCTGTGCACCTTGGGCTGGCACTTGGGCCGATCGACCAGGCGGTCGACCGGACCTGAGAGTTCTGCTCTCTGTTTTTCTACGGTCGACCGGCTGGTCGACCGCAGGTCTCCAACGGTCATAAATATGACCGTTGGCGGTCAACCGCCAGCCGTCTCAGGCTGAGAATTCAGCCTAACGGCTAGTTTTGTATTGGGGCTATAAATACCCCATTGTTTTGAGTTTTTGGTTAAGATTTCAAGAGCTAAAATTTCTCTCCTTTCTTGGTGTTTAAAACAAGTTTTCAAAAGTGTTTAGAGCTTAAAAAGATCTTTCTTTATATTGTTTTAGGGTTTTGGAAAAATCAAAGAAAATAGAAAATTTGGGAGATTTGTATTGTTCTTCATTTCTATCTTTTACAAAGAGTTTTCCCAAGTATTTTTCTTTGAGTTTTTGCTTTCCAAACTCTTGGTTTTCCACACTTGAGCTATATCCTCTATCCTATTCTATAGGATCATTATTTGTGGGAAAAATGAATTGGTTTGTGGTTGAGACATACCACTTGTTGTAAACCCCTTCACTTGTTGTATCCCTCTTTGGTAGAGGTGGATTTGGGTTGTTGGGTGCTCCCTCTTTGGTAGAGGTTGAGGTTATGGTTTACTCCCTCTTGGTGAGGTGGAGTTGGTGGTGGATTTGTATCCCTCAAGTGTGAGGTGGATTGTGGTTGTTTGGCTACGGGCCTACTCCTTCTGTGTGAGGTGGTGTTTGTGTTGCCTCGGTGGAGGTTGTATTGGTTGGTTTGTGGAGTTCGGTACTCCGGTCTTCGGTAGACCATTTGTATTGCCTCGGTGGTGGTTGTATTGGTTGAGAGAGGAGTTCGGTACTCTTAGTGGATTAGAAATCCTTCTCGGTGAAGGCGGGGATGTAGTGCTAGGGGCTCGAACCTCGGAACATATCTTTGTGTTTGCGTTTGATCCATTGACTCTTTACTCTCTCTCTCTCTCTTTACTTTGTGTTGTGCATTGCATCTTTCATATTGCCACATCATTTATATGCTTGTGTTGTGCCTTGCATTGATTCATATTGCTTATACCTATATGCTTGGTTGTGTTTGCTTGTGTGCCTCACTTGTGCCTAACCGCGAGAGCTTCCTAAAGCACCTCAACTCTTATTCAGAGGAATCAAGAGGAGTTAGTCCTGAGCCCTTCATGGGGAATTCGGCTACACTCGTCGGTTGCACTAAGTGTAGTTGCAAATTAGTTTTAATTTTCGCATTTAGTTCATTAGATTAGCGGTACACTTATTCACTCCCCCTCTAGATGTACTTACAGACCGTGCCAGTTCTAGAGAGCAACGGCTCTCTGGCCAGTCGACCGAGTCTGGAAACAGAGAGCAGTGCTCTCTGCCCGGTCGACCGGAGGCTTTTCAGAGAGCAGAGCTCCCTGGCGGTCGATCGTTCCTGTCGACCGGCCTCCCCAGTTTGGCTGCGTGCACATTCTGTGCACGTCGGTCGACCGGCCCGGTCGACCGGCAGTCAGCCAATATGACAATTCTGGGACAGAAAATCTTGGGTTTTTAACTTAAATAAAATCCCATAAAACTTCTAAAATTTCACAAAAATAAGTTCTTGCATGATATTCGAAATACAAACTTGTTTGAGTAAAAATCAAACCAAGTTACAAACATTTTGAACTCTTTTAGTGTTATGAAAATTTTGCCGAAAATCAAATTCCGTATTTTTCAAAACATGGATGTTTAAATTGAAAATTCGTTTTGTCCAAAACTCATCCAAATACAAAAACATGATACTTAAACAACTTGAAGCATGTTGTATATGGATATAATCCAATATACATGATATATATATATATATATATATATATATATATATATATATATATATATATATATATATATATATATATATATATATATCAATGTTTTTTACTTTTAATCCGGAAATAAGTTTTGATAAAATACAAAAATACCAAACTCATGAAGTAGACTATCAAACTAAGTTTGTTTAAATAGATGAAGCATACATGTATATAGAACATATCTAATATACATAAAACAATGTAAACTTGTTTTGATACTATCTATTCATGAAAACTAAGATCGGTTAAACCAATCAAGCTGAAAACCAGAATCGAAACATGAACAAGTGTGTGTGTTGTAAACTTGAGCATACCACACTATCTAGTCTTTACAAATGGATCTAAAACATAAACTAAACTATGTACCGAAGTCTTCTTGTAGAGCGCCGTCTCCAAGTCGACTCGATCCAAACCATGATCCACCGAGCTTGACTCCAACGAGTGCAAGGAATGAACATTTACGCTCGGGCTCTTGAATCACCATGTGAAAAGCGCCAAAAAAAACTCCTTTATTGAAGCTAATCACCTACTAATATCTTGGTTTGAGATCTGAAATTAAACATTACAAGATTATTAGTAAACATAACTACATGAGTTAATCATCATCAAAACTAGAGTGGAAGGCCTCTGGGCCAATAATCTCCCCCTTTTTGATGATGACAAAACTCATGGAGTTATATATGCATGGATTAAAGTTAAGCTTCAAAGAAGCTCCTCCTTAACTCATGCATAGCAATAAACAATAAATAAATGCAATGAATATTAAACATGAATATGCAAAGACATGCATAAAACAAGATACCAAATAAAAAACATGCTCTTGATATCAAACATGAAATGCATCATCATGCATAAAATAAGTTCTTGATACCAAAATAAATTATTTCTTCTTTTCATAAACATGTTCTTTAAATAATACTCTTGATACCAATAAAAAAACAAACTAATAAAAAACAAACTATGTTTCTAGATACTAGTATTCATGTTCTTAATACCAATATCAACAAAACATAAAACAAACTATCTCTAGATATCATGCATATAAACTCAAATACTTCTCCCCCTTTTTGTCAATCATCAACAAAGGGGTCAAAGAAAAATCAATAAAACATATTCTTCCCCTTTTTGTCCGAAACAAAAATACTTGAAGGGGAGAAATCAAAACAAACATGATACCAATTAAAAAAATATATCGATATAGTGCATCATGATAGCAATAGAAAGTGAACACATAGGTAAATCAACAAAATTTTGAGAAATGCCAATACCAATTGAAAGTAAATAAGGCATTGAGAACAAATCTCAATCAAAATTTTGATACCAAAATGAAAACATATTAGATAAACTAGATACCAATTGTAAGTAAACAAATAAAATCTTGATACCAATTATAAAAATTAGTACCAATTGAAAATAGTATACACTATTTGATATCAATTTGGAAAACATAAACCAATTGTAGGATATTTTTCATTTATCAATAGTAAGTAATTTTCATTTGGAGCATATGATACCAAATTTAAAATCACTATTAATTTTTCAATCATTTTTGTAACGCCCCGATCCCGCGGGTACGGAGACGTTACTGCGACGTATATACACAGGTCAGAAATACCCTCACGTATATGCACTAAGCATCAGTACAGGCAAGAATCAGAGTATGGAAGCACGTGGTGCATTATACATTCCAACATATGAGTACAATTACAAAGTTATCACCAGAGGTGACAAATATTACAAGGATATTACATCACTGACAGGCGCAAATGCGAGAATACAAAGAGGTACAAGTATGAATAGTACAAAAGGGCGCTCACAGGATAGCTGGAGATGCCGCGAACCAACCAGGGGAGCAAGGAAAGGACTGGAGCTACAGCTGGTCTGTCTGCTCCACAGAAGTAAACTTGGTCTTCAGCAAGAAGAATCCCCTTCAGTCCAAGCTCCGAGACCTGGACATGAGGATTTAGAGGAGTCAGTACCCCCGGCAAGTGGTGATGCGAATGTCAAGTGGCGTGCATAGATAAGCACAAGTGTGTCGACAAATCTGAATCATAAACATGCATAGAAAAATCGTGTCGTGAGCACAGGCATGCAAGGACAAGTAGATATATAACAAGTAATATCAAGCAGGAACTACTCATGGCATGATAAGATAAGAGCAGGAGACTGGTGGAATAGAATATAAGTGGAAAGGCAGGACATGAACAGGTATAGTATAATAATCATAAAACCGAAAATCCGAAGTAAAATCTGATGGAAGTATTCTTGGTAAATCATACAACGGATACATAGTTGGCATCTTTTATTATTATTACTCGTCCGACCCATATATCTAGGTATGTGTCCTGGTGTACATCTCAACACACATACATCCATATATAAGCAAGTCGAGGTTGGTTATTATTGGAAGCTAATGAAGAACTGATAGCTACTACTTATAGTAGTTCCCGTCCGCCCGGGACACAGCCATTGGGGGCCTTAAATCCCCCTAACACGCATCTTCTGGGGGCCTGAAATCCCCCTAACACGAATTGTCAGTTTTGTATTCCATTACTATAAGCAAGGCATCATACCGGCATCCATCACTTCCTCCCATTCCCTGTGCAAGTTATCTTTTTTATATCTTATTAACATAATTATCGGATTACGGGAATGAGTAGGATCATGACTGGTCATAACAGGAGTACATAACAAGCATAACGGGAGTTCATAACAAGAGATCAAGTACTACATTCCCGTATTATGATAATCATGGGTAGAGAGTTAATCATAACAGGTATAAGGTCTCAACATGCCATTGACAAGTGATCCGGCAGGTGACAGGTTGTAAGTCATGTCATAACAAGGAACAAGTGATAAGAGATAACATAACAGAAGCAGGTATCCAGTAGTAGCATGGTAAATGATAACACATCAGTTGTCAAGTGATACATAATGCAAATACAAGTCGATCCGATAAAAGGGGAAAATCGAATGGAGGCGAGGACACTCGCCTAAATACGAAAAATACTGTGAAATCCCCGATCTTCGGAATCCAGAAAATCAACGCGTAAACGCGTTCAATAAAGTAAAGATCGTATTATGTAGAAGAGGAGAGAGAATGAAGACGCGGGAATCGCAGACGCGGGAGCCGCGTTGCGGAGATGTCACAAACGCGGGGTTCGAGACCCACGTTCTAGAAAGGACACGAGAAGAACGCAGAAGCAAGCATGAGCTCCGCGTCACGTTAACACAAGAACGCGAGGATCGCGTTAAGGAATTGCTTGGACGCGGGGATGAGTTCCGGGTCTAGCAATTAACAGAGAAAGAGAGAGCCAGGGAGTGAGACGCAGGAAATGGGGAGAGAGGGACGCAGGTTTTGGAATCAAAGAAAAGGAAAAAGAAAGAAGGAAAGAAAAGTGAAGGAAAGAAAGAATGAATGAAGGGAAGAAAAAAAAGAAAGAAAGGAAAGAAAAGAAAGAAGAGGGGAAGGGGGATGGTCGGTCATGTTGCCGACGGTGGCCGGAGGTGGCCGGAAGTGGCCGGAGTTGGCCGGAGATGGGCGGCCAAAGCCCCAAGCCCAAGGCAAGAATGGAGTGCAACTCTAGTACAAAATGGATTTTTTGGAGTTTTGGAAATGGTGTTTCGGAGAGCGACGAGTAGGTCCGTTGGAAAGAGCACGCCGAGGAGAGGAAGATGGTATAGTTGGTGGTGGTTAAGGTGGTGTAGGTGGTGGTGGACATGGTGGTGAAGTTAGTGGAGAAGATGGGTTGTTTTGGTTAGAAATGGAGGAAGAAGATGGTGATGAAGATGGTGATGTGGTTATTGTTGTTGTTGGAATGGTGGAGTAGATGGAGGGGTGAATGGTGGAGGAAATGGTGGTGGGAAAGGTGGAGATGGAGGGTGGTGATGGCCGGCCAAGAAGGGAAGCTTGCTTGGCTGCATTGCTTGCTGTTGGCTGGAAAAGGAAGATGGAAAGAAAATAATGAAAGAGAGAGAAGGAGTGGGGGGGGGGGGGGTGGTTATATAAAGGAGGGAAATGACTATTATAATATTGTCATTCCCACCTTTACATAAGGAAACTTGCGTCTCCACAAAATGGCTGCGTCCCCATGAAATAAAATCCGCGTCTGGGCAAACAAGCTAGACGCGGACATAAAAGCCGCGTCCAGAAAAAATGCGAAAGTTACGTTTGGTGAAAAAGACAAAAAGTCATGGTGACAAGTTGCAGGGCATAGCATTGAATGCAGTATGGAGAGGATCTCTGCATTAAATGTTGAATTCAGGTTAGGTGAAACTCGCGTCTAGCGAGGAGAGAGAAAATAGAGAAAAAAGGAAATAAAATATCTGGATAGAATTCCGATATCTGGGAAAACACCGAAACTCCAGAAAAGTCCAAAAATTTAAGTAGCTTGGAAAGCTTTCGAAAAATTCTCAAAATAATAAATATTATTTAAATTTTTTGATGAAATCAGTTTTTAGAAATTCAATCTCATTTTCAAAATAAAAATCCTGAAGTCAACCGTCAATACCGGTCTATACCGGGTCGGCCGGATTTTGATAAATTCTGAAAAATCTCAGAAAATGCCAGAAAGGAGAAAATATAATTTTAAGAAGTAATATGAAAGCGAAATTCAAAAATTTGATTCCAATTGTAAACTAAAATTCCTGGAATCAACCAGTGATACTGGCCGATACCAAATCCAGTGGAATTTCGATAAATTTAGAAAAATCCCAGAAAAAGTATTTAGATAGAAAATGTGATTTTAAGAAGTTATCGGAAAGTCGTTTCCTAAAATTCAACTCCGTTTATAAATTAAAAATCCGAGAATCTGTCAGTGGTACTAGTCGACACCGGTTTGAAGATTTTCAATTTAATTCTGAAAAATTTCAGAAAATCATGAAAAATCTAAAATATTGGAAAATGATGTTTGAAACTAAAATCGGTCAAATTTGAATACCAGAAAGACTAAATCGAGTAATAACCTGAGATCGGGTCCCCGGTTCAGACAGGGCTGAGTCCGAGTCCACGAATCCGGATCCAAGGTCAAACGATCATATAAATAATTCATAATACAAAACAAATACTGGAAGTAAATCAAAAAATACGATCAAAAAATACGAATACGCAACTAAGTACGTATTCCGGGAACGGGGTGTTACAATTTTTCATCATAAAGTGTGGGAGTAGAATACCAAAGGTAAACAAAATACCAATTGAAAGATGAAATACAAATTTCTCCCCCTTTATGAAATACCAAATAAAACGATGCATAAGCTTGTATAAGTACCAATTGAAAACTAATCAATTGAAATATGATATGTATTTAAGAAATCAAGCTTAGCATAACCAAAATTTGTGCTCAATGATATAGAGATATAGTAAGCACAAATAAAACATATATATGTATGAAAAATTAGATACCAATCGAAATTGATACTATTTGAAGTATAAGCATACATATATAAATAACATATATATGAGTATACAAAAGAATGTCAATATCGATACCAATTGAAAAGATCCAATGATACCAATTGAAACTATAATTAGAATCAAGTATATAACTCATATTTCCTACCACCCATTTCATGCACATGTTTAAAAGAATTTTCAATAATAAGCATACATGGCATGGTCGCCCAACCAACCGCCCTTTAATGGAAAGAGTTTTCAAAAATAGGTTTGAAAATAGTTTAGTATAATTGAAAACTCTTCCAAAAATGAAGAATACGAACTAGTTATAAGAAAAATTTGTAAACTAGTACGAAATCCTTCAAGTAAGGAATAAAATAAAATTATATTTCATGAAAAATATGTAGATCACATGATCACTAAACACTCAAAATTTATAAAGCCCATATCATACTCATGAAAATAAAATCATGAGAAAATAATAAATAAAGTGAGTGCATAAGAGTTATGTGAAACACATTATCATGAAACTAGGCAATCAAGCTCAATGAGAAATTCCATGAAACTTATCAAAACTAAATAGGCTTCAAGGTATATGTATGTTTAATCTAAACTGAAAGTATACATACATATCCCTAAACACAATTGATTCCAAAATAAAAAGTTTGCATGAAAGGCAAAAAGACTCAAAAGGGTATACATGTATATCTTAATTTTGACAAAATAGGCATATACATGAAGCTAAACATATAAACATGAAAAATATGCATAAAAATGGGAATACAAGTCAAATGTATGAATCATCAAAACTAGACTATACTAGTACATCTAATGAGTACAAATGAGCTTTCAAGCACAAACATGTAATGATCTATTTGTGGCTCACTAGTTGTACACGTATATATCCTAGTGTTAATGAAAACTAACATTCAAACAAGTAATCAAAACATGAAGCATCAAAACAAAACTCATAAACATACATATGATCATTATGTATATGCACATGTATAAATCTAGGACATACACATTAGTTAAAACAAATATGAGAACACAAAGATATAAATCCATATTAAACATGGGTGTCTCAAATTACTAAACATGTATATCACTAATCTAATAAACATGGCATATAACATACTAATCAATAAACATCAAAACATGCTAAAAACAATGATATGAAAAGCATGTAAATAAAATGAGGAGTAAGAGATTGTTATCAAAACCATGAGGGCAACTCTCCATGTCTTCAAAACAAGGTGGACCTCCCACCAAACTCCCCTTGAAAGTGATGCATCCAAATAGTAATCTTTAGGCTCGGAACGTATCCACCTCAAGGCATCATCACTCTCATTCATATAAGAGCCCACACCTACATCAAATACAATAGGGGTGGTCTTGGTACCCACACTCTTTTGGGTCCATGGGGGTTAGTTCCTTTCCTAACCCAAACAAACTGAGTTGCTAAATTTACATCATGCATCTTATCATAGCAAAATTTAGCAAGGTGGCCCTTACGCCCACAATGTGTACAAGTGTACACATGAGCATACATTGTGTTATGTGCATGAACGTGCGAAGCATGTGTATGCCGTGGTTTGTGTGCATGCAAAGATGAAATTTGTTTCTTTCGAAACAAGGATTCCAAACGTGTGTGGTTCATGACACAATGGCTCAAAGTGGAGCCCAAACAATCCACACTCTTCTTTAACAAACAAATATCATTATCAATCCTAGAAGAAGAGGTGCATACAATAGGTAAGCTAGGTGAAGCTACACTAGTATGGCAAACATGTGAATCAATATCAATTTTCAAAGATTCATTTTTCTTTAAAACAGTTTCCAATTCCTTAGAAATAAAAGCAATTTTCATTTTTAAAGAATCATTTTCTTTTAAAACAAAATCAACTTTTGAAGACAAGTTTTCATTTTTCTTCAAAATTATTTCACAATCATTTTTATTTTTCGAAAATTCATTTTTTTAGGGCAAGTTCAAGTTTAGATTTCAATGAATCCTTTTCATTAGAAATCTCCACTTTCTCTTGCAAAATCAAATCTAGTTTTGAACATAAATCCTTATTTTCTTCTTTTAGTTCAAAACTCTTCTTTTTCAAAAGATTATATTTATCTAACAATTTTTCACATACAATTGATAGTTCTTCATTCAAGGCATTGGCATCAATATACTCATTAGAAGAACTAGCACAATCATCATCTAATTGAGATTCCGAATATACCTCAAGAGAGTCATTCCCTTGGACCATGTAGCATTGTTGCTCGGATTCTCCACTAGATTCATCCTCCACAATGGTTGGCGTTTGAAGCTTGGAGGAGGTCAACGTGTTCCACACTGCAAAGGCGGAATCACAGTTAGAAACTAAGCACAGATATTCTTTATTAAGCGTGCTTCTAAGTGCCTCAAGGGCTTGTGCATTGGCCTCTATATGCTTGCTATTATCAAGATAAGATTTCTTGGTAGCGGTAAGGAAAACATGCAAGCCTAGGGTTTTTAGATACATGGACATCCTAAATTTTCACATGTCAATGTTGAAAAATTCAAACATGGGAGGTGTCAAGCAATCCATGAGTGTGTGTAAACAATATACGTATGCAAATGCAAACTAGATTAGCAAACCAAGATCACACTCCTAGGTGATTAAACCAAATATCAGGAGCGTAGGCTCTGATACCAATTGAAAGTACACCTGGCGGGGGGGTGAATAGATGTACGGCTAATCTAATTGCGAACACTTTGCGTAACCAACGAGTGTAGCCGAATTCCCGGTGAAGGGCTCTGGACTAACTCCTCTTGATTCCTCTAAATAAGAGTTGAGGTGCTATATGAAGCTCTCGTGGTTAAACACAAGTGAGGCACATACAAACACAAGCATATATATGATATGGTAATATGATGCAATGCTCAAAGTAATAGAGAGAAAGAGTAAGAGTCAATGGATCAAACGCAAACACCAAGATTTGTTTCGAGGTTCGAGCCACTGCTCTACGTCCCCGCCTTCACACAAAAGGATTTTCAATCCACTAACTTGTCCACACAGGACTCCCACACATGGAACCTCCACTGAGGATTTGGGGCAAATACAACGGGAGTACACAACTCCTCTCTCAACCGAATACAATCTCTCACTAGAGGCAACACAAACACCACCACACACAAGAGGGGTAGGCACTTAGCCAAATACAAAAGAATCACCTCACACTTGAGGGATTCCAATACAAACTCCACCTCACACTAGAGGGAGCTAAACACAATCTCCACCTCTCACTAGAGGAAGCCAACCACCACTCCAAAATCAACCTCTACACAAGAGGGATACCACAAATAAGGAGGGTTAACAACTAGGTGATCACAAAGACCACAAAAAATCTTTTCCCACAAAAATAAAGATCCTAATAGATAGGATAGAATGATATGGCTCAAGTGTGGAAAATCAAGATGTTGGAAATTAAATCACAAGGAAAAATACTTGAGAAAACAACTTAGTATTTGATAGAAATGAAGAACAAAGCAAATATCCCAAATCTATATTTTTCTTTAATTTTTCTAACTCTAGAAAACAAATAAAGAATGATATTTAAAAACAATAAACTCTTTTGAAAACAAGCTTTTAAAAACACTAGAGAGTAGGAAATTTTTGGCTCAAAAATTCTTACTCAAAACACCCAAGAGATGGGGTATATAAAGGCCCCAACAAAAACTAGCCGTTGGCAGCTGACTAGGCCCAGAATGGCCTTCCGATTGACCGGCCGGTCGACCGGCCAACGGTCAAAAAAATGACCGTTGAGCCTAGCGGTCGACCGCCCGGTCGACCGTGCCAGTTCCAGAGAGCAACGGCTCTCTGGCTGGTCGACCGAGTCTGAAAACAGAGAGTAGTGCTTTCTGCCCGGTCGACCGCCCGGTCGACCGGAGGCTTTCCAGAGAGCAGAGCTCCCTGGCGGTCGACCGTTCCGGTCGACCGGCCTCCCCAGTTTGGCTGCGTGCACATTCTGTGCGCGTCGGTCGACCGGCCCGGTCGACCGGCAGTCAGCCAATCTGACAATTCTGGGACAGAAAATCTAGGGTTTTTAACTTAAATAAAATCCTATAAAATTTCTAAAATTCCACAAAAATAAGTTCTTGCATGATAATCGAAATACAAACTTGTTTGAGTAAAAATCAAACCAAGTTACAAACATTTTGAACTCTTTTTGTGTTATGGAAATTTTGCCGAAAACCAAATTCCATATTTTTCAAAACTTGGATTTTTGAATTAAAAATTCGTTTTGTCCAAAACTCATCCAAATACAAAAACATGATACTTAAACAATTTGAAGCATGTTGTATATGGATATAATCCAATATACATGAAAAATATATATATATATATATATATATATATATATCATTGTTTTTTACTTTTAATCCGGAAATAAGTTTTGAGAAAATACCAAAACACCAAACTCATGAAGTAGACTATCAAACTAAGTTTGTTTAAATAGATGAAGCATACATGTATATAGAACATATCTAATATACATAAAACAATGTAAACTTGTTTTGATACTATCTATTCATGAAAATCAAGATCAGTTAAACCAATCAAACCGAAAACCAGAACCGAAACATGAACAAGTGTGTGTGTTGTGAACTTGAGCATACCACACTATCTAGTCTTTACAAATGGATCTAAAACATAAATTAAACTATGTACCAAAGTCTTCTCATAGAGCGCCGTCTCCAAGTCGACTCGATCCAAACCGTGATCCACCGAGCTTGACTCCAACGAGTGCTAGGAATGAACATTTACGCTCGGGCTCTTGAATCACCATGTGAAAAGCTCCAAAAAAAACTCTTTTGTTGAAGCTAATCACCTACTAATATCTTGGTTAGAGATCTGAAACTAAACATCACAAGATTATTAGTAAACATAACTACATGAGTTAATCATCATCAAAACTAGAGTGGAAGGCCTCTGGGCCAACATCTCTTATGATCGAATTCGACCAAGAGAAGTTGAACACCCCCAAAGCTTTAGGAATCTCCCGTGGAGACAACGTGGTCAGCCCCAATGTCTCTTCAGAGACTCGCGCCATGACCCACGGTCAAGATGGCAATGGAGACCGATCTCCTGCCATCCTTCTATCAAGGTACTGCTAGTTCGGAAGCTGGGAGTTCCCAACAACCACTGCGACTTAATCGGAATGCCGAGAGACGGCAAAGGCGTCACGCTCGTCGTCAGCAGACAGAAGTGGCTGCAACAGCACGTGTGGCCTACGTCAACGTCTCCCACGAGACCTGCGAGGCCAATGAAGATGAAGGTCCATCTCGCCATACCTCTCCTCTCCAGATTCCTCAACTCTAGGTTACTGGGGGTCCCCAACAACCCGAGAAGCGTAACCGGAATGCTGAACGTCGACAAAGGCATCACGCACGTCGACGACAGATAGAAAAAGCTGAAAAGCTATCTGTTCAGCAGATACAAAATGCACATTACTTCTGAGCAGCACGAGACTCGCATCTCAGATCCTCAACGCGACGCCCACGTTTCTGTAACTGAACACAAAGCCTGCGTTTCTACATTTAGAACGCGAGGCTCGTGTTTCACCTCACAGATGCAACGTTCAGCAACACGAGGTCCGCGTCTCTTCTTAAAAAATGCGAGACCTGTGTTTTTGTGTCAAAACGCGAGACTCGCTTCTCTTCTGCAGAGAACGAGCCTCATATTTCCAACTCAAAACATGAGCCTCACATCTCTAAGACCTACGTTTTAGAGTTATGACACAAGATTCATGTTCACTCTTCGACGGTTAAGGTCACAGCTGAATCGAAAAGGCCTCCAAGAAGGAGAAGTGTTCTGCCGTACCCGACTGAGTGGGATCTTTTTCCGCACCCTTCTAAGTTCAAAGCTCTGCCCTATAGGCCTTCGACGGCAAGGGGTCACCGAACCAACATATATACTACTTCAAATCCCAAACAGGGAATGTAGTATCAAATGATGCCATCATGGCTTATTTATTCATTGGCACCCTCAAGGGGGTTACCTTTGAATGATTCATGAAACTTCCTGCCGGCTCTATCAAGAAATGGGTTGACCTCGTGAAGCTCTTCCTCGCTGACACTGAAGTATCCTTGCCAACTCTCCTCGCTACAAAACAAAAGAAAAGATAATCAATCAAAGCGTTTGTGGATGAAAGTACACAAAGAGGGGGGTGAATAGGTGTAGGGCTAATTTAATGACAAATAATGCAGAATTAAAAAACTAATTGCAACACACTTAGTATAACCAAAGAGTGTAGCCGAATTTTTGGTGAAGGGCTCTGGACTATCTCCTCAAAATTCCTCTTAATAAGAGTTAAGGTGCTATATGAAACTCTCTTGATTCAACACTAGTGAGGCACACAAACAATACCAAGCATATATATGATATGAATATGATGCAATGCAAGATATAAAAGAAAGAGAGTTTAGAGATAGTAGATCAATCGCAAACACCGAGATATGTTCGAGGTTCGAGCCACTGCTCTACGTCCCCGCTTTCACACAGAAGGATTTCACTAATGCGTCCACACAGGACTTTCCACACAGGGAACCTCCACTGAGAATTTGGGTAATACAAACTAGGAGTACACAACTCCTCTCTTCAACAAACACAACCTTTACACAAGAGACAAGGCACAACAACTATCACCGGTACACTTAGAGGGATGGACACTTGCCAAACAAGAATCACCTCACACTAGAGGAATAAGGCTCAAAGCTAAACAACAACCTCAATCACCTCTACACTTAGAGGGATACTAACACAACCACATCACCTTCACAATCACCTCTACACAAGAGGGATACCAACACAACCACATCACCTTCACAATCACCTCTACACAAAAGGGATACCAACACAAATAAAAGAAAGTTACAACTCTTGGTGATCTCAAAGACCACAAACCAATCTTCTCACCAAAAATAAGATCATATAGATAGGATAGATATGATAGCTCAAGGATGAGAAAATAAAGAGTTTGGAAATCAAAATCACAAAGAAAATACTTGGAAAAACTTCTAGGATAAAATAGAAATGAAGAACAAAAACAATTCTCAAAGACTTCTCTTTTTCTTTAATTTTTCTAACCCTTTAAAACAAATAAAGAATGAATCTTTTAGCACAAAAACTCTTTTAAACTTATTGCTAAAACACTTAAGAAGATAGAAAATTTTTGCTCCAAAAAATTATTAAGAAACCAGCTCAAGAAATGGGTATTTATACCCTCTCAAAAATTTACCCGTTGGCAGTTAGGAAAGGGCAGACATGCCCTTCCAGTCGACCGCCCGGTCGACCGGCCAACGGTCATTTTTATGACCGTTGTGCCTCCGGTCGACCGCGCGATCGACCGGGCCAAAGCCAACGGTCGACCGCTCGCTCGACCGGCCCCCACCCGAGAGTAGGGTGCTTTCAGCCGGTCGACCGTGTGGTCGACCGGTCGAATTGGCTGGTCATGTGCACGTTCTCGTGCACATCGACTCCTGGGGATTTTTAGGATTTAAAACTTGGTATTTTGATTCCAATTAAATCCCATAAAATCACAAAAATTTCACAAAAATAAGTTCTTTTAAGATCTTTGAAATACAAATATGTGTGACAAAAATTCAACATATATTATAAACTATTTGAACCATTTTGTGATATTGTATTAAGGCTTTAAACAAAAATCGGTATTTTCTAAAACTTGAATTTTGAAATGGAAAATCGTTTTCTCCAAAACTTGTATAAATACAAAATATGATATTGAAACAACTTTGAAACATATTGTATATGGATAGAATCTAATATACATATAAGATAAATATCTAAATTTTTTACTTGAAATCCAAATCCGGTTAAACCAAAAACCAAAACCAATAAACTTTAAACTTGTGTGTGTGTGTGTGAACTTGAGCATATCAACACTATCTATCTTTACACAAGATCTAAACATACTAAACTAAATACAAACCGAAGTCTTCTTATTTTCAAGCCGACTCGATCCAAACACGATCCAACGAGCATAACTCCAACTGAGTACTAGATGCGAGCTTGACGCTCAAGCTCTTAAATCTACATGTGAAAGCTCCAAAACTTCTTTGTTGAAGCTAATCACCTACTAATATCTTAATCAATTACTGAAACTATTTAAAAACAAGATTATTAGTAAATATAACTACATGAGTTAATCATCATCAAAACTAAAGTGATGGGCCTCTGGACCAACAGTAGAGAGATTTCAGAGTATGGCGCTCCGATGTCCAAGCAATATGACGCGGTCTACACTGATGGAGACTTGCCACCACAACCTGCAAACGATATTCCTAGTGCAAATAGGAGTAACTCAAAGTCGCACCTGAGAGCAACTAATTTTACAAGGCGAATGAGCAGAAGACATAGTTGTAAGAGTAAGCCAGAAAGATTACGAGAGCATATTGTGTTGAATCTACTGGGCAACGAGGTGATCCGACTTCTACGACTGTCACGTTCAACAGTTACCTTTGAATAGTCTAAATCATTCCATCGGTGTTTGACATTCTCATGAAATAAAAAAGTAAAAAAAAAAGTACTATCCTCATCAAGTTCAACACCAACCTCTGATCAAATAAGTACTTAAAGGGAACATCGATCTCCCTATAAGTTTCCCGCAGAGTTTATACTTCTTTAATCTCAGCAAGATTTCAGAAGTTATCTGTGGAATAACAATTCGACACCTCCGATGGCTAAAGATAGAGGAAAAAGTTGGCTTTTAAGCCCAACAAAAAATCCTCGACAACTCATCATGCTGAGGAGAATAGCATGGCTAGCCTAACTCAAACGGTAGTTGGTAAAGGCATATCAAATCTGTTGATAGCTGAAAATTTGCTAAAAACCTTGAGGGAACTGATCCCGCCTTTCTCTCCAAAATCCCTTACCAATTCCCATCCATGGAATGGTAGGACCACAAAAAGTCCTGTGACTGTTTTTCCAGTGAAATAATCACAGATCAAACATGCCAAGTTAACATTATACCTCTGACATATCCACTGTTAAGTTAACATTAAACCTCTAACTGTGATTTCCCTTAATTTTCTCAGTGGAATAAATTACAAATCGAACCTGTCATGTTAACAATACACCTCTGACAGTAAAACTTTAATGTATCCCCAGGGGGTAAAATTTTATCTTGTCAATTCTCTTCAATAGAATGACAAGTCCACTCAAAATACTGTTATGTTCAAAACCACACCTCTAACAGTAGACAAATCCCGGTCAAGTTAATATCACACCTCTGACCAAAATTTTAACTCATCAGTTCTCTTCAATAGGATGGCGAGTCCACCAAACTGCTCAAATCGCAGAATCTCTCGGTCATGTTAATACTACACTTATGATCAAAGTTGCTCATATTGCAATATAAATCGCTGTTAAGTTAACACTACACCTATGACAGCGATTCTCTCGATTTTCTCATAGGAAACAAAACACTTAATGTCAAGTTAATATCACATCTCTAGCATACATTTCATAATTAAGTTAATACTACACCTATGACAATGATCTTTTCTCGACTTTCTGTCCAAAGCTGAGATGTCAAATGCTAAGTTAAACATCATACCTCTAGCATGTATTTCATTGTTAAGTTAATATTACACCTATGATAATGATCTTCTCTCAATTTTCTCAGTGAAAATGAGACTTTGGTGATGCTAAGTTAATATAACATCTCTAGCACACATCTTTGTCAAGTTAATATCATACATCTGACAATTCAATTTGCTCAAATTACAAACTCAAACCCGTCATGTTAACATTACACCTCTGATGGTACAATCTCCATGGATCTTCAACAAATCCAATCCCACTTGTCATTCTCCCCAATAGAATGACAGGTCCACTTTAGTTGCGTAGATCGCAAAATCAACGTTGTATGTTAATATCACACCTTAACAGTAACTTTCATTCCATTGATTTCCAATAGAGTTCTAGTCATGTTAACACTAAACCTCTGACGATAGACTCGGACATAATTCCTGACGGACGAAACTCCGCTTGTTATTCTCATCAATAGAATAGAAAGTCCACAAAACTTATTCAAAACACAAGTCCAGATCTTACTGTCAAGTTAACATCACACCTATGATAGTAACTTTCTCAAATTCCCCCAGTAGAGTTATTTAATTTGCTAAGTTAATATCACACCTCTGGCAATTAAAACTCTTTCAAAGAAGCTTTGAGCGTGACCTTCGCGTCTCAAGCACCGAGCCGCGTCTCAGCGAACTTAAGAGTTGTGTCACAACAACTAGTAAAGGCTACGTCTCTACAGCAATTGAGAGTCGCGTCTCTACAATAATTGAGAATCGCGTCTCAACTTTGATGAAGTTCGCGTCTCCACTTGATCAATGTGCCAGAATTGTGCCTCTCCCTTCAAATACAAGGAGTATATCTTTACTTCTGCAATCAGTTCAATAGTACACTAGCAAGAGTAATTGGCAACTCTACCAGTTTAACAGTACACCAATGAAACAGTGCTCATAACAAGTGCTAGACTGAGTTTCTAAGACACTTGTGATGATCTTTCTTGGAGGCTTCACGAAGTTCATCAGTACACTCATGAAGCTCACCATCCAGACAGGATTGAGCTCAGGGCACCCCAGGAGATTGCCTCACAGAAGAATGCCAGTCCAATTACAAGAAGCTTAAATTCAAACGAAGTCCAAAGTATTTCGAGATCCGTCCCAGTCAACCGCGGAATATCAAAAACTTTAGAGAGGGTTCTGTAGGCTATAAAAAATTTACTAAGGACAAAATCTCAGACGCGAACCTCACAAACATGGAGGTCGCGTTCCAACCTCAGACGTGGACCTCGCATCCTCTGTCAGACGCGGAGGTCGCATTCTAATCTCAAACGTGGAGGTCGCTAGACGCGAACCTCATGTCCTCTGTCAGACGCGGAAGTCGCATTCTAATCTCAAACGCGGAGGTCGCCAGACGCGGATCTCGCGTCCTTTGTCAAACGCGGTCGCCAGACGCGAACCTCGCGTCCTATGTCAGACGCGGAGGTCGTCAGACGTGGACCTCGCGTTTCAACTCAAACGCAAGCCTGAGCAGCTCCGCGTTCCAACACAGATGCGAGCATGTAAGCTCCGCGTCTTAACATCAGAGTAAGGTCCGCGTCCAATGCGAGACCCGCATTTCTGCTGTAACTGACAGCCACGAATTTGGACAGTTACACTCCCATTTTCTCTTCACATAATGGGGAATAACTTCCCATTATGGAGAGGTTTAAGGAGTTGGTTACACCCCTCCTATTATGGAGAGATTTAAGGAGTTGGTTATACCCCAATTCCTCTATAAATAGTTATGAATAGCTACAGAAGGGGCTGAAAGAGGAGCTCTGGAGGGGGACCTCTAAAAAAAAGGATTGACGATGAGAGTCCTGGTGGAGGAGTTCAAGAAGCCATAGGTAAGGGGGAGCTACCTTAGCAGAGTTCGGTTTCGAAGCTCTTGTAGCTTGGAAAGAGTTCAACTCTTTTTGTTAACTTGTTGAGTTCAAGTTCTTTAAATATCTTTGAGATTTCATTACTGATAGGAGCCGTGCTACTCCACCAGTAGATCTAAAGAGAGGATCCATAAGAGAAAATTGACGTTCGGCTGGTCAACAGGCCACCACATGAAGAACCCAGTTTTAAATAAAGAGGAGAATCAATCAAAAGTTTTCCTCTCTTTTGTAATCGAATTGTATCCGTTGTAATCTTCTATTCAATTAAAAAAATTTTGCAATTGTGATTTTTCGACGCGTACAGTTGCTTGCGGTGTCTCCGGGGACAAGGCGGAGCTTGTGGATCTCGACGTGGAGTGCTCGGGTGTGGGTGGCTCCAGCACGGGGAGTGAAAGGAGGTGGTCGTGGGTGGAGGGGCTTGCGGGTGCTGGGAACAAGAGGAGAAGATGGAGTTGGCGGCTGTGATGGGGAAAGAAGAAGGAGATGATGAAGACTAGTTAGGGTTTGATTAGGAGTAGGGTTAGTATTAAATAGAGATGATATATATATATATATATATATATATATATATATATATATATATATATATATATATATATATATATATATATATATATGAGAAAATGTATATCAGCCGACGGCTGAGAGACCCTCTCAGCCTGCGGTGACGTGGCACATTATTAGCCACACTAGAAAGGACGGCCCGCCTATCGAAATAGTTGAAATTACTAAATAGCCCTGCTGTAAAAGACAGTAGATCTGTATAGTTTATTATATTTTTATATTTTCTGACGTTACTCAATTTTGTCACAATTATCTTTTATAACTGCGGCCAAACTGCAAACATTTTTTTATCAAAGCACGAAACTAATTTGAATGCTTCTTTATTATTTTTTTTGTTATCTGATTTGAAATTTAATGATTTTTTAATATAGTCGCAGTTTACTTTTTTTCGCATGTAATGTATAAATTATTATTCTTTTTACATATTGAATTCGGACAAGGACTGCGACTATGATCGCAGTGCTTAACGAGAGCAAGTCGTGGACCTTTTTTTTTTGCTTGGTTAAATGTAATAACGGTGACTAATAACTGATACTATAATCGCAGTTTACGTATTATTTTATATATTTTTGTTCTTCATTGTGACTGTTGTCTGATCCGCCTATGAACTATTAAATGGTTTTTACGTATAGCATGCGATCAAGGACTGCGACTATGGTCGCAGTACTCACGATAGCATTTTTTTGGGTGAGTTTTTTTGCTAAGTTATATGTAATAACGGTGTCTAAGGACTGATACTATAGTCGCAGTTTATGTATGGTTTTATATGTTTGATCTTCACTGTAACTTATTGCATGCGAAGTAGGACTGCGACTATGGTCACAGTGTTAAAGAACAACAGTCGCAATTTCTAATTTGTGATATACAGTGAAATATACTGATTTGAGAGGATTGCGATGATGTTCGCAGTATTATCTGTTCATATAATTTATTTTTGGACTGCGACCATGGTAGCTGTTTATAACTTTATTGAATGCAAAACGATCAACTGTTTATAACTGGACAGCGACCGTGGTCGCAGTTTCATATGTAATTATGATATGAGTACTGCGACCATTATCTCAGATAAGATGCTAATACCTATACGGTATACTTTATATGTATTTTAAAAATGTGAAAGATTATTTTACAGATAGAAGCAAATTTATTTATAACATAATATGGTGAGAAAGAGACCTTACAAAAAAAGAGCATTAAAAGCTTTTAAGAGAAGACAAAATAACGTTGAATATCAGAAGATCAGGAAATCCTAATCCTCGTCATCATCACCATCATAAGCAGATTCGTCTTCTTCATTCTCCTGGTCTTCCTATTCATCACTTATTTCCTCATCATCTCCTGTTTTTGAGGTTTTTTTGGTTCATCGATAAACTCCCAGAATGGATCGTCTCTATCAAGCTCTTCGTTCAATCCGTTGCGAGAAAGCGAGCCTATAGCATCAGATGACATGCTTTCATCAAGCATGCCTCCATCAAGTGGCAGAGGAATAATGTCCTCCTCACTACCCACATGAAAACTTCATCATCATCATAAATAGGAGGATCAGTTAAAATATTATTTGATGTAGTGAGATAGTCAAAAGGAGTGAAGTCCAGACTGGTATCAGATTCACTAGAATACCTGAAGAAAGAGGACCGGTGGGGGATTGATTGAAGTTGAATTCTGAGTGTTCAGAGGAAGAAGATGGGGAAGACATGATTCAAGAATGAATTGTTTTTCTGGAAGTTTTTGAAATCAAATTGAAAAGGAGCAAAATATAGTTTTTAGATATGAGATAATATATTAGTTACAAGCACTATATAAAGGTCAATAATGTGAAAGAACATGAATTGTAATAATAATTGTTATAGGTGACGGTTGAGTATGGTTAGAAGTGGTAAAAAAAATATATTTAATTGAAGAGTTATGGCTGGAGAATCTGAAGAGTTCCTTTTTTTCAGAGGTTTACTACGTGAAGTACAAATAAACTTGTTATAAAATGTTTTGCCTATATCTTTAGATTACGTATGGTTCACATCTTTCCTTTATCGTGATTAACATTAGTGCATCTCTTTTTTCTAGACTGTTGTTGTATCACGGTAGATAGATATTAATTACTTCATTAAATTCAGTGTAATTAATATAGTATTTTTTGAACTGATCTCAGGGTCGCATGGCTAAACTACCTTGTAAAATTATAAAAAATCTTTTACATAAGGCATGCGAAAAAAGATTGCGACTTTGGTCGCAGTGCTGTACGATAACATGTTTTCATCTGTTATTTTTTATGTTATAAGGAATGCGACTATGGTCATGCGTGATATAAAAAAGTTTTTGTTATACTATGACTGCGACTAGTGTCGCAGTCGTCATTTAAAATTGAAAGTTATTTTGTATTAAGTCTGCGACCATGGTCGCAATGATTGAAAGTTTTATATATTATGACTGCGACTATGATTGCGAAATTTGTTAAACGGTGAGAATTCTGTTACAGAAGGCATGCTTCTGTTTATTTCACATTATGTTTATCCAATTTTTTTCTATTATATTTTCGATGTAGTAGAATTACGAATTTTATAACTGTAGATATATTCAACTAAAAATTATTTAGGTAATTTTTATTTGTGGATGAGTTTATGGCAGTTTAGAAGTAAAAATGGGGTATTTTTGTCATTTTGATTCACGAATGTTTAGGCGGGATTTATGGGGTATTTTTGTCATTTTGATTCACGAATGTTTAGGCGGGATTTTTTTGTTTTTTTTTTGCGCCTACACTCTGCGGCCGATCTGTGGCATATATTTAGCCACGTCACCGCGGGCTGAGAAACTCTCTCAGCGTCGGCTGAGGTACAGTAACCCCTATATATATATATATATATATATATATATATATATATATATATATATATATATATATAGGATTTGTATTGGGTTTTGGGTTGAGTTTTGGAATTTGGATAGAGAAAAATGAAATAATAATAATAACTGCAACAACATAATGATAATTAAACTGCTGATTGAATTAAATAATTAGCAGTAATAATAATGACTAATAACAATCAATAATAATCATAATAATTAGCAATTGCAAAAACAATAACAACAACAAAAATAATAATAACACTAATAATCATAATGAAATAACAATAATAACAACCACAATAATTATAATAATAATAATGAATAATAATAATACTAGCAATAGATGAAACCAATTTAACATTTAACATTCCTAAACTATTTCGTATATTTAATAATAATAATAATAAAATAATAAGAAAAGGTAAATAATATTTAGAAAAAATATTAATATTGTATTATCAACTAGGGATATTACATATATGCTCGGATACACCCAGATTGTTGTCATTATTGATAGCGTTGTCTCGAAAGTTGGTCTGTCTCAGATTTTGACAGCTTCGCCAGAGCGGTCAAAAGCAGTCATTATCGAATAAATGTGAGGCACCAAAATACCAACAATCTCTACATTACCATGAGTCCTTTGTAAAAATTGGCTTCTATGCTTTCTCTCTTCTTTTGTGATTTCACACAGCTCCCTCTCAAGAGCTCATTCTTTAATTTATCTTTGGAGAACATTGACAGTGTTCATAGATGCTCTGAACTTTCCATCGGGAAGGTCTTTGTCATCATGTCTGCGAGATTCTTCTTTGTGCTGATTTTGATCAAATTAACAACCTTTTCCACTGTAATCTACTATCATATCTTGTGATACCTTATATCAATGTGCTTTTCCTATTTGTGATACTTGTGATCCTTAGTAAAGATGTATCGCACTCTGACTGACGTAGTGATTGCAAGTGAAAGCAGTGAGAGTTACCGTCTAGTTTTGGGCTAACGGGTCGTGTCCACAGGAGGAATGCGATGAAAGCTTTTCGGTATTTTTGTTTAAAAAGCAAAGAATGGTGTCGGTATTTTTTATGTTGAAAAAGAGAATGGAGAGTAAGAAAGTGATTAAAAGAAAAATTGAAAACTTAGAGAAGGCTTTGAAAAATGTGATCTTTAAAAAGCTTGAAGATTGATTTGTTGTTTTTAATATAGGAAAAAGATCTGGGCTCACTATCTTACTACTCAACGATATGTTCTTCTCTTGAAATTCTCAGTGCCTCAACTTGATCATAGGCAAAAACTTAAGCTTGATCTTTGAAAGTCTTAAGCAAAGCAAATAAGATTATTTGAAAAAGTTTAACTCTTTTTCTTAAAAAATCCTCTTGAACTGTGAATGTTAAATCATCAAGTTGTCTTTCAAGTATGAAATAAAAACAAATTCAAGTGATGTTTTAAAAAATAAAAATTAGAAATCTAACCCATCCTCATGTGCCTTCAAGAATACTTTCAAAGAAGAAAGGCTTAGTTTAAGGCATACATATAATTTCGTTGGGTTCTTTGTATCAAAATCATTTAAACAAGAGAGGGATCGAAAAGAGATGATGTGAGCCCAGAAAAATAAATTTATAGCTACTCATAATTAAGGTAAAGCAAGACATGTAAATGAAATGAAATATACCCGTGAATTGGAGAAGAAGAGAAATCTTGATCCTTTATTGATGTCACTTCAACTTCAGGTTATGAGCACTCTTTTCCTCTCTCTCACTGATATTTGGACTAACAAAAAAATAGAGATACAACTTCTCAATACTATCTAACAAAGAACCTAAACCCTAAAAACAAAGAGAAAAACTTAAACTAATTTTCGGTCACTTTTCTCTGAAAAATGTGTTATTTATAGGGAAAAACCAAGTGGGGAAGGGCGTACAAAGATAGGGAGAGCAAACGCTCCCCAATAGAACTAACCAACCAGCAAAAATGCGGCTTTGGCCGCGTTTCCGCGGCCATGGTGTGGCCAGGTGGCCACACCTGGATGGTGGTACTCTCTTGTTTGGTGATACATCTATATCTCTTACTGATTTTCCCGTTTCAGCTCCTGAATTTAACGAAACAGTCTTTGATCTTTGGCTTTAACTGATTGATTTAGGAAGATTTATTTTAACTGGTTTTTAACTTCTTTGATTTTTCATGATCTGCCCTGATCTTTGGCTAGTACCTTTGCAAGGCACCCCCACATTTTGAGGAAATGGTAGAAAGGTGTCCTTCCATGTCATAACTCAAATGGTATAAGACAAAGTTTCTTAGAGGGTACTCTATTTAGAATAATTTACAGTTAACAGAGCTTCCCCGCACAAGTTCTACAGAGCTCCAGAACTTACGAGTATAGAATTGACCATCTCCTTCAAAGTTCTATTTTCCATTCAACAATTCCATTTTACTGAGGAGTATATGGTGCAGTAGTTTGATGGATTATACCAAATTTAACACATAACTCACTAAAATCATTTCATTCATATTCTCAGCCTCGATCGGATTTTAGAATCTTGATATTCTAGTTGAGTTGATTCTCAGCTTTGGCTTTATATGTTATAAACATATTCATTACATCATCCTTACTGTTTAGAAGATACACATAACAGTATCTTATACAGCCATCAATAAAAGTAATAAAATACTTTTCTCGCCTCTAGTTGGCGTAAACTTCAAATCACACAAATCGTTATGAATTAACCCTAACGGTTCTGTATTTCGATCAATTGAGTGAAATGAATTTTTTTGGGAACTTGGCCTCAACACAATCTCACACTTACGAATTTCTTTCAAGTTGAGTTTAGGAATATATTCTAGATTAGACAAGTTTTTTAAAGACTTATAATTTATATGCCCTAATCTAGCATGCCATAAAATAGGAGACTCAATAAATAAACAGAAGACTTTTTTTTATTTATAAGCTTAGGGTACAAATATACGGATTTTTGTCCATAACTGCAACATTGGCATAAAAAGGCCATCAACAAGATAACCCTTACCACATACATTCCACCCTTAGTAAGTATAAATTTATCTTATTCAAAAAATATTCTAAATCCTTTCTTACTAAGTATTAATCTAGAGATCAGATTCTTGCGAATATCTGGAACATGTAGCACATCGTTCAGAGCAATCTCTTTCTCAGATGTCCACTTCAGAATGACCTTTTTTTTTCCCTCAACCTTGGAGACGGCTGAGTTTCTCATGAAGAGTTGCTCATCTGCTTTAGTTTTTATATTCAGAGAATAATAATTTCTCAGAGCAGATGTACCGAGTAGCCCCAGTGTCTACTCACCAATCCTTATTGTTGGTCATCAAATTCACTTCTGACATCACAGCTGAAAGTTTGGCGATGCATGGTCGTTAGGTTTGCCTGTGGATGGTTTCTTATTATTCTTTTTGAGACAGCTGCGACATTCATTCACCTTATGTCCCTCTTTGTTGCTGATGTAGTAAGTTCCCTTAAGCGCATGTTTCTTGCCTTCTTGGACCTTGCCTTTGTACCTTTGGGCAGTTTTCTTCCGCTTTAAGCCTTTGGAAGTAGACGCTTTTCCTTTGAGTCTTCGATCACATTGGTCTTGGCTTCATAGGAGTTATTATTGCTCCTTTTCTCGGCTTTCGGTTGTCCTCCTCAATTTGAAGCTTCACAATGAGATCTTTCAACTTTAGCTACTTACGTTTGTGCTTTAGGTAGTTTTTGAAATCTCTCCACGCATGTGAGAGTTTCTCCATAATAATAGCAACCTAAAAATTTCAGGTAGATTCATACCTTCAACCTCTATCTCGTACAAGATAAGTTGGAACTCTTACACCTGACTGATCACAGTATTGTTGCCCACCATCTTGTACTCTAGAAATTGTCCTGTGGCGAACTTCTTGGTACCGACATTCTCAATTGTGTACTTCTTATCAAGACTGACCCATAACTTCTTTGTCGTTGTGATTGGACTGTAGACATTGTAAAGAGAGTCATCCAGTCCATTTAAAATATAGTTTCGGCAAAGGAAGTCACCTGCATCCATGCATCGACTGCAGGACTGAGTCCCGATCAGTTCCGGGTTCTGATGGATCCTCTTGCAGGAATTTGGCCAAATGCAGAGTGGTCAAGTAGAAAGCATCTTCTGTTGCCACCTCTTGAATTCTGTACCATCGAATTTTTCTGACTTCTCCGGTTTCGGATTAGAAGTGGAGCAGGCATCAAAGTTTGAATCTGCATGTTTGGCGCCTTACTTGAGCTGTCTTGATTAGTCTCAGACATTTTTTACAATTTCAAGCAGAATAGAAGTAAGTAACTTTAGTTTATAATTGTCTTAAGATTGTTATTTTTCTAGGAATCATCTGACAGCTAATCAATGTCACCGATCTAATTGGTCAGGTCGGTGAATATCAGGTGGTAGGTTTTCCATTCAATGGAACATTTCTTAATTAGAGAACCACCTTTC